>PVKS010036042.1:0-19681 GCA_004027875.1 Aplodontia rufa | reverse complement strand
CCTCCCTCACTCCCTTGCTGATTGGGAACAATTGTGGTCACAGCTGCCATGTCCCAGCTGGAATGGATACACTCCCTATTTTTCATTTGCTGCACCCAAGTCTCTAATCCTCCAAAAACTTCCCTGGCTAGCGCTGTGCTTCAGTGATGATTTCCCCCTAATTGCACCTTGCAGCAATCAAGCTGACCTGGAGTATTTTCATCCAGTCATGGAGCCAATTGGGAAGCAGCCTTCCCGCAGCTCACCATTTTGGAATCTCTACTGGTTTCTTTTAAAGGACATCACAAAGATAAGGAAGCACATAGAGCAAGGTTATGCAGGGTTCTGAACACATGGGTTTCCAGCCCTGTGGAGTTGGGCGCACCACCTTTCCTGAACTGAATGAGTTCATCAAATGTTGCTGTTCAAGAGTTTTTCTGTAGGATCTCCCTTCTTTCTGGATGTTAATGGATGGGGTTGAAACTTCCAGTCCTCCAATCACTTGGTCTTTCTGGTGAGCAATTTCATCCTGAAGGCCACCTTGTGAGAGGTGACCTATCCTGTTGCCTCATTAACATAAACCCGGGTGTGATTGACTGACACTCACAAACAAGAAAGATGCTTGCAAACTCAGGAAATCCCAAGGGTTTCAGAAGACCTGTGCCAGTAACCTGGTTCAAAGACCAAATATCTTTATTATATCTCAGCATCTCAGTTGCAACATGGTGTCACCCCATCCCGGTGATGTAGATCCTCTGAACTTGTTTCTGCATCAGGCAAATAATATATTTTAGGATGCTGCTGTTATTAGATGAATTAGGGTTTATCAAGTAATCTAGCATATGCTGAAGTCTGAATTTAACTCCTTTCTCAAACCCTGGGGTTCCAATCTGTGACAGAGGCTACTGGTTTTCCCCCAGCACATTCAGTCTTGCTGTCTCCTGCTGTATGTGGGAGAGAGGCCATGCACCTATAATGGCTGTGGAAGCAGGGAAGTCTTAGAATTTTGGAAGATTGGCATGTGTCTTAGTATATATTGCATGACCTAACAATATATAAGATACCAGGTAACTCATAAAGCACAGAGTTTACTTAGCTCACAGTTTCAGAGATCTGGTGAGGGCCCTCCAGCAGAAAGGGAATGGGCCATGTGCAGAGAGGATCACAGGGCAAGGTTCAAAACTGAATCAGACTCAGTTTTTATAGAACAACCTGATCTCTGGAGACTCAGTCTTCCAAAAGCTACGTTAAGTACTTCAGAGGATGGTAATCCCATGATGTAACTACAAAACACATGAAGACAAATACCACACATTCTCACCTGCATGTGGAGTCTAGAACAATTCAACTCAGAGAAGCAGAGAATAGGATGGTGATTACAAGGGGCTTGGAGGGAGGGGATGGGAGAAGCATCAAAGGTATCAAAGCCTCAGTTGGATAGAAGGAATAAGTCCAAGTTTTTTAGGTCAATTGCACAGCATGCTTAATACTGCTAATAACTGAGTATTGGATATTTTAATATCACCAAGAAAGTAAAATTTTAATGTTCTTATCTTAGTGGTAAATTGAAGTGATAGTTACGTGAGCTTAATTTCATCATTATGCATTGTATTAAAAAATCATAACACAACTTTGCCCCCCATAAATATATATGACTGTATTTTGTCATATATAACAACAGAAATAATAATAATGATGATGATGATGATGATGATGATGATGATGATAAAATAGATGCAGGAGTTAAGACTGTAGTCAGAATACCAACTTTCAAATTAAAGCTGGACTGTATGGCTTGCATCTCTGCTATCAGCATCCCCAAGTCTAGGTCCTAAGCTGACATGCTGAAGTACAGGCCAAAGAGCAGACATCTGGCCAGCCAGAGGTTCCCTAAATCTGAGTGTGCATGTGGGTCACCAGAGGATCCTGCTGGCACATACACTTTTATTCAGTAAGTCTTGGGTGGGGCCCCACATTCTGCCTTCAAACAAGCTTCCAAGTACTGATCCTGGTCCAAGAATTTCACCTCAAGTAGTAAGGACCTGTTTCCACTGAGGTGAATCAGAATCAAGAGTGTGTCCTGGGCTCTCACCTAGGTGTGCTGGCTGCATGGAAACTCAGAGGGCAGGAAAGCAGGCAGGGAGGAGGCAACTGTCCAGCATTTGTCCAACCTGACCGCACACCAAGGACTTGGGGAGTTTCAAAACACAATGACATCTACACTCCTGTCCCCTGGGATCTGGCTCTGGGTGCCTGGGAATTGAGGTTAAAAAGCTTCCCTGGCGATTCTAAGAGACCAGTGCTGGAACCCACCACCCTAGAAGCCAAATGCTTCCTAGAAGCTCTTGTTTGTGACTTTGAACAAGAACTCTGAGAAGTGACCCCCCTAGAGTGCATGGTGGGACTAGGGTAAGTTGAGATAGTTGCCTGCCTCGAGCTAAAAGGTTAAAGGGAAGGGGCACTTAAAAACTCAGTAACTAAGATGAATAATATTTTAATATAACAATTAAAACAACAAAGAATAGTCAACAATGAGTAAGATATAAAAATTTTAAATAAAGACAATCTGTAATAGGGCATCAACGAGTGGGTCATATTGGAGCTTTTGGTAAAAAGGAAACAGAGTCCTGATCCTAAAAGCTACACATGATTTCTATCCTCCTAAGTCCTAGGGCGAACCGTCTAGCAAAGGGGACACCAGAGGTGGAGTGCTGGGGCATCACCCACATGAACCCCCTCCCAACTCCTAACCACTGGTCCTGCATGCAGTGATGGGCAGGTCCACCTTTGTCTTCGGACGGTACAGAACTGGATCACAGCAAACCTTTCAATAAAGTAGCCATGACTATAAGAATAGCAGACATTTATTGAATTCTAAGTGACTTACAGTGACTTTACTCCTCACATTAGTGTTAGGTAGGCACTATTGGTACTTCTTTTTACAGGTGGGGGAATCAAGACATTGGAGTTAATAAGTTTGCTCAAAAGTACACAGTAAGAAGCAGAAGCAGAAAATCCAAACTCTGGCTCCAAAGTTCTTCCCCACGGCTTCCTGGCCAAAAATGTACCCAGCCGTGGTCTCAGACTAGCACAACAGAGCCATGCAATAAACCCAGGCAGCAATATTAGAACACACGCTACAAAAGCAACCAAGTAACCAAGGAGTCATGTCATCACCGAACGACCAAATTTGAACAATGGGAACCCATTGTCTTTATTAAATTTCAGGAAAGGCCCTCAAACCGTGTTGGAAGTGACAGGGCCTAGAAATCGGAGCACGTCCTCGGCTGGCGAGTCCTTCCCGGCACGGGCGGAAGGGTGCCAGGGGCCGAGGAGTGCCATCATCGGATGGTGTACTTGTCCCACTTCTTCTCGGGGTCGTAGGGCTCCCAGCGGCTGGCAGGGAAGATGTGCTTGTTCTTCTCGTACCAGCTGCGCAGCACCACCTTGCCCGCGTGCGACTCGTCCTTCTCCATGGTGGCATCGCTGAGCAGCCGCACGTCGTCGTGCACGTCGAAGCTGAAGAGCGGGCCGCTCTTGCCGCGGGCCTTGGCGACGATGAAGTCGTAGAAGGTGTGGTAGTGCGGCAGGATGAGGTCCTCCTTGATGTACATGAGCTGCTCCACGCCGGCCGAGCGCAGCTCGCGGAAGTCCTTGCGCAGCCCCTGCAGCGCCTTCTTCAGGAACTGCTGCACCGTGCTGCCCTTGTTCATGCGCACCGTGCGCCGGTGCCCCGAGCCGTCCCAGTAACTGAAGGTGATCTCCATGTCCTCGCTCTTCACCTTCTCACGCTTTGCCTCCCACTCCTTGCGCAGTTCCTCACGGAGCCGGTTCTCCTCCTCCTCGCGGTCGCGATCCGGCAGGAAGCTCGTGTCCACATCGGGGTTCTTGCCCAGATTCTTCTTGCTCTTGCTGACCACGGCCGCGCCGCCTTCTCCGCGCTCGTCGCCGTCGCCGTCGTCCACCGTGAAGGACAGGTTGGAGATCTTGCGCTTGCGCTCGCGCCTGCGCTCCTTCTCGCGCAGCATCTCCAGCTGCAGGCGGCGCTCTTCCAGCTGCTCCTTCTTGGCCAGCTGCATCTCGCGCTCCCGCAGCAAAGCCTCCTGCTTGGCTTTCATGTCGTTCAGCGTCACCAGGCCCACCGTGCTGGACTTGAGCTCGGCCTCCACGGCGTCGTAGTGAGCCGAGAACTTTTTGTCCACCTTGGATTTCATGATGGTCTCTTCGGCGATGCGCTGCTTCAGCACCTCCATCTGCTCCTTCTGCTTCTCGCGCTTCTTGATCAGGTGCATGGCGCGGCCCGCCTCCCGCATGGTGCCCTTGTACTGCGCCATGTCCGATGCTCAGCACAGCCCAGGCTGGGTCCTGCGCTCTTCCTTTCTCACGCCTTGGAGTTCTGGGGCTAACTGACGAATTCTGTAGCAATGAAGAAAAAAATCATATGAGCCGGAAAGCAGCCAGCATGCGTCTTTATTAATGACCTAGACTAGTGCCTTATTAAAGAACTTTGTGCCACGATCGACCGCCGTGCTGACCCAGTATGGTAACCAATCAAGTGAAACCACTGAACACTGGAAATGCAGCGAGTGTCATCAAACTATTGATTTTGTTTTTCTTTTACTTCTACTAATTTAAATAGAAAAAGCCGCGTGTGACTACTGGGCAGTGCAGAGTGATATTTTGGGAACCGTGCATGGAGAGGGTTGATCTACAAAGCAAACCCTTTCCTGTTCACAGGCATTAATACCTGTTCAGGTGCATGGTCAAGCACAGACAAGCAAGAATCAGAGCATCAAGAGAGCCTGGACCTGAGTTCGGTGTACTGGCCCCGGGAAAACACTTTGAGAGGAAAATGTGTCCCCTGGTGGGGAAGGCTGACAGGTAGGAAAAGCACCTATCTCAGTTGGACCCCTGCTCCCCTCAGTACTCCTGGCTACCAGCAAGGGGAGAAAAGTCAAGTGGAAGCGCCCTCTAGCATGCACTTCCTTTTGTGGGTGGTGAAGATCAAGTTCCTATTAATGGGCAGGGAAGGTGCCTGTTACTGTCCCTAACTCTTTTTTAGGAATCATCCCCATGGTGAGTATTTGTTAAGTCCACTTGTGCCAGTGCTAAAGTACACAGAAGCTAGTGGACCCAGCCTCACTTGACAGTGGGAAGCAAGGCCTCCAAGAAATCATAAACAGGAAAGGGGGCTAAGTACAAAATTGTCTGCTTGGTTTCCCAGAGCAGAGTGAGGCCTTGACTAATTTTGCTGGACTCAGCTTGAGCCGACCATCTTTCATCAAGACCACTCTTACCTTCTACACCCAGCAGCTCCATCAGCTCTGATGAAGAGTGGGATGCTTTCATGCAACCTCTCCCCCTGCCGTCCCACACTCCTCAACCCTTCCACTGTGCCCTCTGGAATACAGTGCCTTAGAAAATTCTTGGAACCTTCCCTTACCTTCTAAACTGGAGCCCAGCTGTTCCCTGAGGTCACTTTTCCCTGTGGTTTCCCTGTGATATTCTGCATCCTCTGGAAGTTTAAAGTGGGATGAGAAACATTGTTGTTTCAAAAGCATTTCTTTTCTTTTCTTTAGTACTCAGTTCCTGTGACGTTCATGCGACCTACTAGTGACCCCTCGTAACTATCCTGTTACTGTCGTCTCTGGAATTCTCTGTCCTCCTAAATCCTGAGGAGTATCAACATCAGGCTCAGTCGCCTCCCTCTTCCTTTGCTGCCCTGGGAGTCACCAGCATCTTGATCTCTGCACTTCCAATAACCTCTTGCCTGCGGTCACTCACTCATCCACCCACGACCACACTCGAGCACTTTTCACTACTGCTAGCACCTCACCTTTGAATCTTAAGTCTCCCTTTGTCTCTTCTCTCCGCTTATGTACCCTCGTACTCCAAATCACAACCGTCTTCTGATAGCTCGAGCCCTTCCAATCCAAAGGCCTGTTCCTCTCCATCACCAACACACCCTCATACGCTTCCCTCCCTCCCCATCAGAGATGGAACCTTTCCCTAACACCCTCGTGCCCCTTTCCTGCCATCATTCTCACCTGAAAAACCCTAATCCTGGCTAAGCCCAGCCCCTGTCTTTTCAGTCACCGAATCCGTGTAACTGACTATTGCTGGAGAAAACAGTACAAACTGTAGCTGGTCAGTCTCACTTTAAATTCATGACCTCGCAAAGTTAGCCAAACCCAGAGACTCAAGGGTCCAATGTTTTCCCTCATTTGTGGAGGCTGAAGCAAAACCCCAGGCTTGGGTGAAAGGTTGTCAAACTCAGGTATTAGACCCACCAAAGGCGTAGCAACACATAATCTAGGGCAACCATAGATATGAAGGGGAGGATGGGGAGGGAGGAGGATAGGGAGGGTTCTAGGAAGATAATAAAGAAAAGAAAATAAATTCATGACCTCATACCACCAAGAGGGGCCCTCTTTGTTCTTTTTCTTTTAGTGCTAGGGCTCTGGGGATAGAACCTGGGCTTCACTCATGCGAGACAAGCACCCTACCCCTGAATTACACCCCCAGCTCAGCAGACTCTGCTGTCTTGCTATCCAAGACAGTAATTGCGCACTTTTCCCATGTCTCCTCACATCTCCCTCCCTACCCTGCTCAGGCATAAACATCTGCCAGAACCCCACACAGATAACCTTCCACATGGAATCCTAGCCCCTCTCCGTGTCATGTCGCTGAGACTGCATTCAATTTGTTAGATCATTCTCTGCAGCAATTTCCCCACGCATGTGTTCTCTGAAAAAGGGACTCTAAACAGAAGTAACTATGGGGAACCCTGAGTCATGGTGAGCCCTTAATATGCTTGTTTCCAGTGTAGCTCCCCCAAGGGACCCTGGGAGAGCATTTCATTTTCTACATGAAAAGTGCAGGATTTTTAAATATTTCCTCCCCTTTAGGATATCTAACATTTGCCCAAGCCAAGCTTCAGGGGACCTAGAGACAGGAACAATGTATCCCAGCCTTTTAACCTAGCTGCTTCCAGCAGTGGTGCCTGTGGGAGCCGCCTGAGCAAGAACCTCTTCATCCAGATGACAGAACAGGGTACCTACCCACCAAGAGGCCACTGTAAGGCCACTCTCCAAACTGTCCGAACTACAAGCGCAGGCATTTCTACTCTGGTACACATATAACTAATTACAGAAAAGTCTTAATAGCTTTTCATCCCTCTTTGCCTACCACTTGCCTTAATCCAGGAAATTGGCACTTTTTCTCCACCTATACCCTTCGCACTGTCGGCCCAACATTACCACGTTATCATTCTTGCCTCTCCCCTGTATGCTGTCCATCCTTACAAAAGATTGCCTGATTATGTCACCGTCCTACTGGAAAATCTCCTCCAGCTCTCCCTCAGGGGGATTAAATCAGGATTCATTTGTCTTACGGGGTCTTTAGGAAGCCACCCATGTTATTTCCCAACATTCGGGGCTGGGCAGCAGCCCCCTCGACAACCCTGTTCCTGAACGGAAGACACCTTTTCACAACTGTCACCTTTGCACATACTCTTCCTAGAAAGTCCTGTCCGTCACACCCCCTTCTACCACCACCATCAACCACAGACACGCAAAGCCACCAATACTCCCTTAATTACCTTTATTTCACTTAGCATAGATTGCTTGGCCACCTCTTTTTCCATTTCATAATCTGACTACTTGTTTTCATCCAATGAACGATAGCTGATTGCATCCATTATAACTGTCCTTTCTCCAGTATAATCGGAACTTGAATGTCCCCTTAATTTAATCATAGCCTTCAAAATATCCTAGCCAGTCTCTGGATTAAAAGGTTTAGCTTAGAGCTCTTGGAAAAGTTTTACAAGGGGAAAAAAGGAACAAATTTATCCAAAGACTATGATATCCCAATCTTTAGACTTTTTCCCCACGCTCCAAGATGGAAAGTTCTTCTTATGCCCGGATTCTCAATGAAATATCCCCACCAAACTAAAAGCTACTGCTGTAAACTACTTTAAATGTAACCAACGGCAACCAGGATGGCCGAAGAGCGGAGGGAATAGAAATCTGCTCCAATGAACGGAAAGTACTGATTAGATGCACAAATTTTAATTTAGAGGAAATGTAACCTCCATCAGGCTCAGTCCCAAGGTTCAATGATATGCAAACAGCAGCATTTTAAAAATTCACACAAAACTAAAAATTTAAAATTTTTTAGCAGGAAAATAAGGATTCAGTTTCCAATATAAACAAAAACAGTAAAATTTCACAAAGAACCCCTTTGCCATGATCGGTTTTCAACTTGCCACCAGCCAAATGAATTCTATTTTAAAATGATATCCTATAAGTGGCAGATCCACAGTCCTGCCCCCTGCAGAGTCAGCCTTGGAATGAAACAGGTGATGGCAGGCCAGGGCTGGCCCTTCCTTGTCAACCCAGATACCGGGTCTGGGGTGTGTCCTGATTGCTTCTTGCCCAAGGATCCCTCCAACATCATCATTGAATGCTGAACGACTTGTCAAAGCAAAGCCACAGGATCTCATATCAATCAGAAGCCCAAAAGAATTAGTATGAGGCTTCTACAGAATTCTGACATCCAGCCAGAAATCCTATCAGGACATTTAAAGATGAACGTAAAGCTGCATGATGAGTGGAAACCTCTCATTCTTTCTAAAGGGAGGTTAAACAGGGCTTCCAGCATTTGCTGTAGGAAGTCAGTAATGCAGCCTGCTACAGGGTAGGGAAGCACTCACCCAGGTTCACAGACAGGGACATGCAAAATGTACCCCTGAGCAAAGTGTAAACAAACCCTGACTTCTAAATGCATTCTCTAGGGAAAAAGAAATCCAGACCAAAGCAAGGCAGAAATGAAACCTAAGGGAAGATGTCACCCATTTCAAAATAGATTCTGGACCATAAATGTCTTTAATTTTGCAAGATCAATTTTTCTTTACTTTGTATCAAAGTAGTACATATTTGATAAAAATGGTTTAAGAAAATGCAAAATATTTTACACCCTTGGTTTAAAAAGAAAGGTAATAGTAAAGGGATTATTTTAACCACTAAACAGAGGCAAGCAGTTCCTTGTTTATTCCCCTCTTCCTAGGGACAAGCACTTTCAGTCCTTTCAGATATTTCTTCTAGTAGTTACCTTATTGTAAAATAAGGCTTATATTGCTATTTTTTGGTGATGAGTCAATTTTATATTTTATCTATTGATTTATTGTGGAGGGTGAAGTTTTCATTTTTCCCTATCAGAGATCCAAATGTGTGGCCAACTATGTGAAGAAAAGGGTATTTATTATGGAGGTTGTCAATATCTAAGCCAGAGAGGAAGAAAGCAAGAGATTAAATTATGCAGCAAACCCAATTATGAATATAGTGACAATCATTGTATTCATCTACAAAAAAATTATTCATTAATTAACAGAGCACTTATGTTGGCCATCATGATCATTTACTAAGAATCAATAAATAATAAATGCATTAGAAATAGTAAATTCGGTTCTTATACATTCATTCATTCACAGGTCTTCATCTACTTTCATAATTATTATTTCATGTCTATATCCTTTTATCTGAAGAGAAACCTTAAAGCTTGCTATGCTTTGGAATTCAGTATTCCAGACTGGATGGAGTCTCCGCCAGTTCTGGAGGAATACCTACTATCAATCACGATAATATTTCTAGGGGAAACGTATTTATTTCTGGATCTAATTTTCTTTCACAATTCTGTTTTTAAAAAGCTAAATATAAATAACAGCAGGGATGGGGACGCCACTCAGTGGCACAGCACTTGCCTAGCATGCCTGAGGTCCTGAGTTCAATTGCCAACATCACACAAATACCCACACAAAGAACAGCAATAGTAAATTGAATACAGCAATTGAGAGAGAGAGAGGGGTTTCACTTGAAGACAGCTCAACACTAAAATTGCTAAATGTATAATTTACCATGAACATCTCAATGCTTACAGATAAAAATTTTAAAAATCAAACTAGACCTCCAGGAAAACTTCACTTGCTTCACTTTGCTTTTTTTTTTTTTTGAGAAACCTATGGCAAATGCCATATTTAATAATATACTTTTATGCCCATTATAATTTTCTGAAAATCAAAATTATGGGGTGTTTTGTACCTAAATGAGTACAGGTGCTCTCCACTTATCATGGGGCTATTTCCTGATAAACCAACTGCCAATTGAAAAATATCCTCTGAGGAAAACACATTTCACGCCCCTGACCTACTGAGATCCTAGCTTAGCCACATGTCACACACCCAGGAGTATCAGTGGTTCCCCTCTTGAGCTGGTGGCTGATGGGAAGCTGTGGCTCAGTGCCACTGCCAGGCACCACACCAGAGATCAGGCCGCATATCAGTATCCCAGGAAGAGATCCAAATTCTAAATTCCAAGTATTGTTTTTGCTAAATGCTCAGTGCCATCATAAAGTCAAAAAAAAAATTGTTAGGTGAAGGCATTCTAAGCTGTTAAGCTGGGTGGAGGCAAGGAGGGTTCTACAGGCCTTGTTGGATGGAGGGCAGAGATGGCAAGAAAGCTGTGCCCTCTCGCAGAGGTGGTGCACTTTTGCCTTTGAGATGACAAAGCATCACCTGAAACACAGCTTTTGACACTATCACTGGAGAAATGAAGGGACACGACAGAAAGCCAGGAGCTTGTGCCAGCCTACCTAGGAAATGTCTGAGAAATATGCAGTCAGAGGTCTGCTGTGTTGCTCAGCATTCTATTGCTATAACAAACAACCCGAGATAAATGACTTATAAACAGGAGAATATTTTGACTGACAGTTTCGAAGGCTTCAGTTCGTAACTGATTGACCACATTGTTTTGGGAATGTGTGACAGAGGAGTCCTTTTCACCTCAATCCAGTTCACCAGTGTCCCACAATACACTTTGAGGCCATTCCCAGATGACCTAAGTCCTCCCACAAGGCCCCACCTCTTAAAGGCTACACCACCTCCCAATAATGCCACAAGCTGGGGACCAAGCCTTTAACACATGGGCTTTTGGGGGACATTCCAGATTCATTCCAGATTTTAGTGTCTGCCTAGAAAAGTAAATATTCTAAGCAAGGTAGGGGTGACTCCCCTCCCACACTGCACTGTTCACTTAGAGGAGGAAGGGAACATGTGACTGATGTAGAAATGGAAAGCGTTAGCACAGGACACTGACCAGTTGTCCGGGACCCTTAAAAGCAGAGCCTGGGTGCCTTCCGTGTGCATTTCTGAAAGCTCCCCCAAGTCAGAGCTGGGCCTGGTGCCGCTGACCTTTGTGTAGTCAATTTAAAAATGTGCTTTTGGAGCCGGGCATGGTGGCACACGCCTGTAATCCCAGCGGCTCTGCAGGCTGAGGCAGGAGGATCACAAGTTCAAAGCCAGCCTCAGCAACTTAGTGAGGCCCTAAACAACTCAGTGAGACTTTTTCCCAAAAATAAAAAATGAAAAAATGAGCTGGGGATGTGGCTCAGTGGCCAAGCACCTCTGGGTTCAATTCCTGATACCAAAAAAAAAAAAAAAAAAAGTGACTTGAAGTCAACTCTGGGACTTTGGGAGCAGATCCTGGGTGAAGAACTTTTCACCAGGAGAGCAGCTACTCCTTTGCTGGACCTTTGAGACTTGGTGATGACCACAGAGCATAGCTTGCGGCCAATGCTAAGAACCGGTAGAAAGTCTCCAATGTCACAGTCCAGCGTGCCTGGGGATGAACTGGGTTTGCAGCAGGAAACCCTGCTTTGAGGTCCTTTTCCAGAATGGACACTGTAGGATTCATGGATGATGACGCAGGTAGAGGGAAATTATTCTGAGACAGCAACTTCTTGGCTCTTTAGTAAATGAGGACTGATTGCCCAATAGACCCAGGAAATTCAATTACGCGTTAGGAGAGCACTTTAGAAAATATCTGAACCTGAAATTGACCTTGAACGAGGAGATAAGAGACAAAGAAGCCAGGCGGGTGGTGCATGCCTGTAATCCCAGGCATTTGGGAGGCAGAGGCAGAAGGATCACAAGCTTGAGGCCAGCCTCAGCAATTTAATGAGCCCCTAAGGAACTTAGTTGAGAGACCCTGTCTCAAAATTAAAAATAATAAAAAAAGGACTGGGTTCAGTTCCTAGTACCAAAAAAAAAAATTTTTTTTAAAGGACAAAGAAATGTTGGGGGACCCAGAAGATGAAGCAAACCCCAAACTGCTGGTTATTAACACTCCTAATACAGCAAGAACTCTCACTTAGGTGTTAATATGCTTGTTGGACTTTTCACGGCCTTTCTAACAACTTTAGAATGGTCAACAAAAACAGAGGGGTGTTTACTCCACGTGATCTTGCTCAGTTTCAGCCACGTTATAGAGAGCTCCCTCACACTGTTACCGGGGGAAACTCAAACCCTCTAGCTTCACTTGCTCTTAGCTGACTTAAAATCACTCATTTTGGAGGTCACGCGTTGGTCTCCCACCAGTTTGCTGTAGACGACACCAGTGACCTGTGGGTTTTGATGGTAAAGGTCGTCTCGGTGACTCCCCAGGCACCCGAAGGACACTTTTGCTGAAAACACCGGCCCTTCACTTGGGCCAGCCGATGTCCCAGGGGTGGCTGACCGGGGATGCCCAGGCTTGGCATCTCTGTCTTCATGGTGTGACTGTCTCCTTCGCTGCCTAACCTTTCATCAAAGTCCGCCCCGCTCTGCATGTGGGCCTGCCGAACATCTGAGAATGTTTTGTCCGCATCTATGATGCAGGGCTGGCTTCACCTAGCCTTGCCTGGCCCCTTTCCTCCCCATTCAAGGCTCATGACACCTACCGGCCACCATGGCTGGAAACACCAGACTGCAAAGGGAGTGCAAAGAGGTGGCACCTGGGGGCTGGGGTGGAGGCTCTGCAGTTATGGCACTTGCCTGGCATGCCCTAGTACACGGGTTCAAACCCCAGCACCCACGTACACAACTAAATGTCAGAGCAACAAAAGCCACGTGAAAAACTCAATAAAAATTTAAACGAGGTGGCAGCTGAGTTCCGGAATGTCCCTCTCTTTCGTTACTCGTATCCTATATCTGCAATGCCTCAGGTCCTCTGGGATTGAGAAGGTGATTTGTGGGTAAGGCTCCCTCCCCTCCATTCTTTGACCACTGAATAAATTCTCTTTCTCCCCAACACTCACCTCTTGGACATGGGGTTTTATGTGGGACGAGACTGCAGACTGGCTTGGGTCATACTGACTACAGTGCCCCAGATATCTTCCTGCAATTGCCTGTCCAGGGAATGAGGACCCTAGAGCTTTCGAGAAAATGCACGCTCCAAACCTCATGGAAAACCAGACCAGGCAGTAATTCTCCCAGAGCTACCATGGCCCTCCGTCATCTGCCAGCGCCAAGAGGGCTTTGGTATCCTCTGATCACCACTGTGCAATTTCCCTGGCTCATCACCGTCAGGATTTGCTCTCTAAACAGCCCGCAAACACAGCGCGACTGCTGACAGGTCAGGTGTGCAGTGTATACCAGGACAAGGAATGCTGAGACGCCCAACTGCTCAGCGACCTCCTGCCTTCCCCATTTTTAACCTCTGCAGCCTTGAATTCTTTTTGTTGGGGAACCATTGTTTGTGGTAATCAATCTCAGCAGAAACGACTTCCTGGTAGGTATCATCCTTGACACCCATCACTTTATTAGGGGGCCAGATAAATTAAAAGGCTTGGGCCAGTTGCTTCAAGTTGACGGCTTCTCCCTCCAGCTGCTTCTTCTCCGATTAATTTTAGCTGTTTACACAGGGCGATTCACCCTTCCGGGGGTGCAGTAACTAAGTTCTGACAAACGCCTGGATTCCCATCATTTTTGGCAAAGCATAAATCATGCTCATCTTTCACTTTATTTTCAGAGGTGCTGGATGGGGCCCCCGTGGTGAAATATCCCTGTTACTAATCCCGGTTGACACGAGATTCAGAAGCCTCCTCTGGGTCCTGTGAGCTGATTTTCCGAGGACCACTGTGAGGCGTCTGCCTGCTGACATCCCCGTGTACAGCCTGGCTCCGGGGTGACGCTCCGAGGGCACAGCAAGCGCACAGCTAGAGCCGATGAGATCCTGAAACTGTGACCCCCAAGCCCTGGCCATACGCATTTCGTTATTTCTGTTTATTTGGAAGAAACTCTTGGCCCGTGACTTCCTGCCTCAGCATCTTGGTTGGTGCTTAACTTCTGAGGAAGAGAGGAAAGGAGGGTACTTTAAAACTATTGCTGCTGCCTTCCCAGGGAAATACGTGTGAGCTCTCTGCAACATCTTTAAAAGTTGTTTAAAAATTCAAATGCAGTGAAATTGACTCTTCTTTGGCATGCAGTGGTATGAGTTTTAGCACACATAAACTCACGTACAGTGGTTCTCCTCTACACACGCTGTTCATGATTTCCATTACGTGCTATCAAAAATATTAAATGGAAAATTCTAGAAATAAACCCAAATCCTGCGTTTTGAATCGCATGCCGTTCTGAGTAGTGTGATAAAATCTCTTGCCGTAGGCTCTGCTCTACTCCGGATGTGAGCGACTCCTTAGTCCAGTGTATCCATGCTGCCCATCCGCAACCAAAAATCCTTATTTCACTTAACAATGGTCCCAAAGCACAAAAATGGCGATACTGGCATTTTCTTTTTACGGCCTGTTGTATAATTGTTTCATTTTCATCTTTCACTATGCCCAATTTATAAATTAAGCTTGATCACGGGTATGTATAAGTAAAATATATTATAAATGGAGTTTTGTATTATCCAAAGCTTTAGGCATCCACTGGGACACTTGGAATGTATCTCTTGTGCAAAGGAGGGGATGACTTTAATCATCACTACAATCAGGAAAAGGACAGTTAATCACCCCAGAAAACTCCTTGCACTACCCCTTTGTAATCATACACTCCCTCACTTCCTCCCCTGACAACCACTCATCTCCTTTTCATGCCTCATAGTTTTGCCTTTTCCAGAATGTCATACAATATGTAAGCTTTTGAGTCAGGGTTATTTCATTAAGCATAATGCCTTTGAGAATCATCCATGTTGTTGCATTTACCTGGGTGGTTCGATCCTTTTTCATTGCTGAGTAATATTCCACTGTATGCAAGCAACCAGTTTATCCATTAACCGACTAAAAGACATTTGGATTGTTTCCAGGTTTTGTTGAGTATGAATAGAGAACCACTATAAACATTTCTGTAGATTTTTATGTGGACATATTTTCATTTCCCAACCTATGAACAGGATTGCTCGCTTACATGTAAGACTTAATAAAATCCACCAAACTGCCTTCTATAGAGACTGAATCATTTTGCATTCTTAACGATATGTAAGAGTTCCACTTACCCTGCATTTTCACTAACACTTAGTATTGTGTATTTTTGCTTATTTTAAAAATTTTAACCATTCTATTTAATGTGTAGTAGTATCTCATTGTGGTTTAAATTTATATTTCATCAAGTGGCAAATAATTGTAAGTGTATTCTCATGTGCCATCATATATCTTAGTAAAGTTTCTTTTTTAAGTCATTTTAACTGGGTGTTTGTTTTATTACTATTGAGCTTTGAGATTTTGTGTTATATTCTGAGTACAAGTACCTCATCAGACATGTGATGTACAATAACTTCTGCCAGAGTCTAGCTTCCCTTTCATTTTGCAGTACAAAGGTTTTAATTTTGATGAATTTCAGTTTCACAGTTGTTCATTCCTGGATCATACTTTTGGAATTTATGCCGAAACAAAGGTCACATACATTTTCCCTGCGAGTTCTTCTGAAGTTTTATAGTTTCCCATTTTCCATTTGGATTTATGATCCATTCTGAGTGGACTTTCATATAAGATGTTAAATTTAGTATCCTAAACCGCTCGGAGGTTACGGTGCTTGCCCGGCATGCACAAGTACACGGGTTCAAACCCCAGCACCCACGCACACAACTAAGTGTCAGAGCAATGAAGGACATGTGAAAAACTCAATTAAAAATACTGATTCTCTCTGTCTCTCCCTTTCTCTCTGTCTTCCTCTCTTTAAAAAAAAATTGTTCATTTTAAGTGACCAATCTGTCACTTAGATTTATTTTTAAAAAAAAGAAAAAGAAAAAGAAAAAAGCCGCCTCTGGAACCTGCTGTCTATGGGGTGAATCTTTGCTGGAGTCAGAAGACTTTTACCCACTGGAACACTGACAGACTGCAGAGAGCAAATGGGAGACTCCAGCCAGGACGCTTCCCTCTGTCCCTGACTTCCGTGCGCAGTGTCCTGCATGCTGATGGCTCCTAGTGGGCAGCCTGGCTTGGGGCTCCCCAAGTGCTTCCAGAGAGGCTGGAGAAAAGCCCGTTCTCATCACACTATTCATAACAGGCTGTGGTCTGAGAACAGATCAATCTACAGCCCGGCTGGCTTTGTAACATGAACTGGCTGGGGTTTTCTTGTTGTTGTTGTTGATTTTTTTTTTTCGCTGAGCCAGCAGGATTATTTACAATCGTCCGGGTGTTAGATTCGGGTCTCTGTGTGTAGGTGATGCTGCGTTTTGTCTTCTCTGGCAGAATGAGCTGTGAGTGAGGTTAAGGATGCTGAGGATCCAGTGGCAGATGAAAGGTAAAAGGTGGGAGTTTCTTAGATTTCTTAACTGTCTGTGATTATGCACGAGACCAGCACCCACGGTCATCGTTACAGGGTTTGCATCCAAGGGTTGATTGCAGCTGAATGTGGCCAGAGGGTCTTCAATAAATCGAGTGCTTTGCAATGATGGAGAAACTCTCTGCGCAAGGGCTGCCAAGACCAAGGGACAGGGATCCACTGGGCAGGACGGGGCTGACTGAACAAGGACGTATGGCTTGAGATTGTTGTAGGTTACATGGTCCCATGCGACCACAGTGTGATCTTACTTTTTCTGCTCTAGAATTTGGCATATTGTATGTTTGATAAACATCTGCTGAATGAATGAATGTGCTGTCTGAGTGTGTGACGCAGAGACACTACTGACAGTGACATTAGGCATTATAGTAAAAATGTCCACATCTTCACATGGCTCTTCTTTTCAATTCTCTTTGTAGTGAGCGGTATCAAAATTCACTCTTTAGAGCTGGAGCGGCTTGGTGGTTACGGCGCTTGCCTGGCATGCGTGAGTACACGGGTTCGAACCCCAGCACCACATACAACTAAGTGTCAGAGCAACAAAAGCCATGTGAAAAACTCAATAGAAATTGATTCTCTCTCTCTCACACTGTCCTCTCTTTAACAACAACAACAACAAAAGTCCACACTTTACAAATCCCAGAGGCTCTGGAATTCTGCACTTTGAAATGTGGCAATCAAAGTTGTGAAGTCCCGCTGCCTGAGGTCGGGAGGTCCCTAGTGTCAGGACCGGGTTTTCACTGCGCTAATGCAAATCTGCTACGGGCTTGGAGGAGGTCATGAAGCTTCTCCGGCTTTCAGTTTTGTCTCCTGAACAATGATGAACTGAGACTTTCTGATCCCTTTGAGTTGTGCGGGACTAGGATTCAAACTCCTCTAGGTTGATCACAAGACACAGATCAAGGAGCCTCATGCTGATGAGTTTGTGTGACACCTCTGGTGGCTTTTTATCTAGAGAGTCCAAACTCCAGTCTCTGGCGGCGGGGAGCTGTCAACTCTGCAAAGGCATCATAGGGTCAGATGGACTGGTTCACAGCAGGGCTGATGGGTTAGCAACTCGTCCAAAGGCTCCGCTCCGGGTGGGGGCTGGAAGGGGTGGAGACAGGACAAGGAGCCCCTTGCTGGTCACTGGCCCTCACAACCATAAACCGACAAAGCCACAGTACCTGCCGCTCTAGCTTTCCAAGGAGCCAACCAGAACCCCTGTGGCAAGAGCTCCTGCTAGAAAAACAAACAGAAGGAAGCAAATCCCTTCTGTACCCTTGGAGCTCCCTGTGAAACCTCCCCCTTCCTAAATTCCCGAAGGGGAGCTATCTTCTTCTCTCATACTTTGCTGGAAAGTCCTCCATGATCTTCCCCTTCCCTCCCTCCCTCCCTCCTCCTTCCCACATGTGACAGCACTGTCACCTGCCTGCTGCTTCCTTGGCACTCAGAAGCCCAGGAGAAGGGGACTGCTTTTCTACTACCCAAGGGTGTGACAGATTTCCCAGTCCAGACATCCACCTGATTTGATCACTTAATTATCATAAAATAAAACACTTTTGCACAACATGAATTTCATGAAAACTATATAAATGGCCTCTATGTAATCTTACACTTGAGGGATGATCGCTGTTACAAGTTGGCACTCACGTCCAGAATTTGCGTGGATATTTAATATGCATTTTAATATAAATGGGATTATTCCGTACATTATCTGATAACCTCAAACAATATATCATGCTTCTTTCCATGGTGCCACTTACAGGTCTACTGGATCTGTTGTGATGCCTCAAAGCACTTCCGGATAAGAATATAAATATTTGCTATTGCTAGCATCTGTTTTCTTTTTTTAAACTCTGTAATGGTCATTCTTAGACACACATCTCCATGAGATAATTCTTATTATGTTTTTGTGTCTGACACTGAATAACAGCTATTATTATAACCTATATTTATAACTTTTTTCTTTCTCTCTCTCTCTCTCTCTTTTGTAGCACTGGGGAATCAAATCCAGGGCCTCACTCACGCTAGGTATGTGCCTTACCACCAAGCTGACCCCAGTCCCATGTTAACATCATTATTTTTTAATCTGCTAGCCCTTGACTTTGAATTTAAGTTTGTGTCTTTTATATCTTCTTTGAGTTTCATAATCAAATATTTTACCTATTTTTCTATTCAGACTTGTTCTTTTTTAAGAGAGAGAGGGACAGTGAGAGAGAGAGAGAGAAAGAGAATCAATTTTATTTAGATTTTCATGTGACTTTCATTGCTCTGACACTTAGTGGTGCTGGGGTTTGAACCCACGTCCTCACACATGCCAGGCAAGCGCTGTAACCACTGAGTCACCGCTCCAGCCCTTGTCCTTTCTTATTGACTTACTCTTTGTATGTAAAGAATATTAACCCTGATCTGTCGTGTAAGCACCAATTGTTTCTTCCAGTTTATTTCTTTTTTTCTTTTCTCTTACTTGCAATTGAACCCAGGGGGACTCTACTACTGAGCTACATCTCCAGTCCTTCTTTAAATTTTTTATTTTGAGAGAGGATCTTGCTAAATTGCCAAGGCTGGCCTTGAACTTGTGATCTTCCTCCTTCAGCCTCCAGAGCTTTTTTAAATTTTATTTATTTATTTATTTATTTGCCACATAAGGTACTAAATCAAAATAAACATTTAAATTTTTTTTCTCAATTTGCTCCATGGACCACTGGTTAACTAGTAGAACTAAAAATAATAAAATGCTTTATAGTGATCTGCAAGTTACACAGCTTGTTTACAAATCCTATCAATTGAGAGGTCTTTCTATGTAAGGGAAGAAGAATTCTGACTCAGACTGGTCACAATAAAATATTAAATGACTCACTTATCTAAAGAGATCAAGGTCAGAAGGGCTAGGCCTGTGGCTCAATTCAGAAGCTCGGTGTCTTGACTTCCCTCCTTTCTGCCGCTTCTTTAGACTAACACTCCTCAGGGCCACCAGTGATCCTGGCAGTTTCCAGAAGCTACGTGCTGCCTCACTGGACAGCTCTTTCGGAGAGTGAGGGAATTCGTTCCCAGATTTCCTTAATAATTTCTCTGATTTTTCCAATCATTGTGGCCAGGAAAATGGTAGAAAGTCTCTTTAGAGTA
>PVKS010036041.1:0-19639 GCA_004027875.1 Aplodontia rufa | reverse complement strand
TTGGCCAACTCTGAGGAGACAGTGTGTCCGAGTGTCAGAGTCCTGACCCCTGCGTGGCCATGTATGGTAGATTTTGAGTCACTGGCAGGTGAGTATTTGCTTTGAGTATTGATATAAACATTTAACATGTTTGACTGCTTTTCAAGTCAACAAATCTGCATTCATTGTAAAAGGAAAAGAGAAAAATAAGAACTTGTTTCCCCCCCAAAAAAACCCCCATACATAGCAGTATGTGAGAGTTCTCCTGCACCCCAATCCTCCATTGGTGACACATCATTATCTATTACAGGTTGGCCCAGGTGGAGTGCAATACCTTAGTGCCACCAGGAAAGGAACTCAGGAGTCTGCAGTGCCCTCTGTAGAACCCAGGATTCTCAGTCCCCTCTTGAGAATTGTGGGTTCTCCTGGGAGAGGGACAAGTGCTAAGGGCCAGAAAAGGCAAATGACAGTGTTGTCTGCAGAAATTTCACTTCAGGATCGGAAAGTAGTTCACTGAGGCAGGGAGCTATGGAGGTGAACTGAAAGGAGGTTGCCACAGGTTTTCCTTTCAGAAGTGTGAATAAAATTCCTTGGCTTAGTGCCACAGATGTCCTATATCTTCAGCCACCTCTCATGATGATTTGCCATCCTGTCATTGTGGGTTCCATGGTGTAATGGTGAGCACTCTGGACTCTGAATCCAGCGATCCGAGTTCAAATCTCGGTGGAACCTTTCCTTTTCTGTCACCCTTTGCTGGAGACTGATTTCTGCTTTCCAAGATGCCCTTTAGGGAGGCAGGAATGCTTTGGTCTGGGGAAGGAAACTGCTTCCACTGTAAGGCAATAAATAGATCCCAGTAGGCCCTCCTGGTCCTCAGAGCTGTGAGCCTGGTAACCACATCTTGGGCTCCTCAGGAGTTGAAGTTGGGGGTCCCTCAGCTCGGTTTTGAAAGACCCATTTACAGGAAATGGGACACTGTGGAAACTCAGGATCAAACCATCCTCAGATACCCCCCAGCCCTGCCATCTCCAGCAGGCCGCCAAGGGACCCAGAGACACAAGGACCCCCATTCTCCCCTACTTCTGCCAGACCCCCACTGACCCCCTGGGTGAAAGGTCTCCTGCACTGAAAAAGTCGCTATCACCAAACCCTCCTCCTGGCTTTCTCTCAACACTGAGAGACACCTGGTAATCACCACCATCGTTTGGGGAAATTGTAAACTGGAGAAAGTGTGAGGACGTCAGCTCAGCTTGGGGTTGTTTGTTGGAGCCCTTTGTTCCGGGTCCTGTGTTGTATTCAGAGCCGTATTTTATTCTAGATGGTCACTGATTGTTTATATTCCGCTATTATTCAGAAGTTCTGGCTCCCACGTCTCCTTTGCGGGCACTGAAGGCAACGTGGCAGCTGCCGTGGAGCTCTGCTGAAAGCCGAGTGCCCCGACTCCTCCAGCGAGTCGCGCCGGGTTAGGTTCCTGCCGGAGGTCGCGCTGGCCTTGTCCACCATCGCCAACCTCTCTGGCCGTAGGGGACACGGTGCTGCAGCCCGAGCGGCGGCAGGAGTCCGGGACCGCGCGGCGCTGGGTGCAGCCGGCTCTGCTCGGGGGAGAAGGTGCGCTCGGCCCCGGGGGAAGGTTCTTCGTCCTCTGCGCCGCAGCTTCGGGGAGCAGCTGGGTGGATCCAAGCGCTGCGGCGGGCGTTCTCCAGGAGCTGGCAGCTTCTCTTAGGGCTTCGCATTTGGGGAGCAAGGGCGCTACCAGGAGCGGCCGAGCACAGTGGTCTCGGCTGGAGCTCCCAGTGGAGGCCGCGGAAGTCCGGTGTGGGGCGGCGGAAAAGAGCTGGTGCCGAGGGGGCGACAGGAAAGTGTAGGGGCGGAGAGGAAGGAACCTTGGTGGCCCAGCCGCGCTCGCTCACCCTTTACTCCTCCTGGGGTCCGGCGACCAAGGTTCCTCCTCTGCAAATTTTGGCAGTTACCACAAGAAGTAACAAAGCACTTGCCTGACATTTGTTCTGGCATTTTCGTTTCTGGATTGGAGAGGAAGGTGCATGAAGGTGCTTTGCAAGTGCTTGAAAGAAGGCAGGGGCCTGGCTGGCTCCCTTGTGGACTGTGGGGATAGAAAACAAACTCCGTTTTCCCTTGCAGTGGGTCTGCAGGGCATGGGATGGACAACACTTCCCCAAGCCATGACATTCTGGCTCACCGAATGTTTTTAGTTAAAGCGAGTTGAGAAAACTCAGAAGTAAAAATTTCCTTCTCTGTCACACGTACCCCTCATTTCTCCTTTGATGCAGATCCCCAGATCCTCATGTGAATGGAAGAAAGATGCACTGCCATCTCTGAAGACAGGGATCCAGAATTGCATGGTATGGACCTTGGTGCATTTTCTTGTTCATTTCCATTAGATCATCCTCACCTTGTTGTATCACCTTCCTTCACTGCTGTCCTCTATTCTTCAAGGCTTAACAGTTCATTCCTGTCTTCATTTGCTTAGGAAGGCTACTGTGCCATGAATAGCTTCTATTCAATAAATTGTGTATACTTTCCTCTTGTCAGCCTTTCTTATTTCTTTTCGTTTTGGTTGTTGTTGGTGGTGGTGGTGGTGGTGTTCCTCCCCTACAGGTAGAGATGTCTTCCACTGTGGAATTATAAAAATGTTATGGGGGAAGTATAGAAGCAAAAAAAAAATTTTTTTTTAAAGAGAGAAGGACAGTGAGAGAGAGAGAGACAGAATCAATTTTTATTGAGTTTTTCACATGGCTTTCAATGCTCCAATACTTAGTTGTATAACTTAGTTGTGTAAGTGGGTGCTGGCGTTTGAACCCGTGTACTTGCGGATGATGTACAAGTGCCTGTAACCACTGAGCCTCTACACCAGCCCCTGGAAGCAAAATTTTGAATCAGTATTCCCCTTTTAATGAGAGAAAATTCCCAGATAGATTAAATTCTACGGCTCATTCTGTGTACTTATTTGAAGTTGCAAACCTGCTATATGTTGAGAGGTTTTCCAGCTCACAGAAGAGGAAACATTCCTATTGGTTCTTGGTTTCAGAGGTTTCAGTCCATGGTCAGCTGACCCTTTTCTAGAGCTGTGGCAAGGCAGAAACAGCTACAGAAGGGTGAAGCAGGGGAAAGTTGCAGGACAGAGCCGGGATACAAGTGGGTGCCCTCAAGGACTCACTCCCCTGTACTAGGTGCCACCTCCCTATAAAGACATGGAATAATGAACCCATCAATGGATTGATTCAGTAAAGTTAGAGGTATCATGATCCAGTCACTTCTCCAAACTGCTCCAACTCTATTACTGCATGGAGGTGAAGTCACACACGAGCCTTCAGGGCCATTCCAGATCCCAACTGTAACAATCAGTTTTCATCCCGTAATATTTTGGTGTGCCCCAAATGCCAGGGCTGACCCTCAATGAGTGCATGCATAGTGACATGTATCAGGTATGGTCCATGAGTGCACATGTATGTTTCCTTGTTAGATCCTTAGAACTTGTCAATGGCAAATCAACATCCTCATTTGACATCTGAGAAGACTTGAAACAGAGACATTAAGGAACTTGTCCAGGGTGATTCAGTGAATCAAGATCGGAAAACAGAAATTTGAACTTAAGGCAACCTTGCTGCAAAAGATAAGCAGAGAACCACTGTATTTGTACTGTTCCTAATCAAGAGAAACAAATGGGGGGAAAATTCTCATAAAGAAGTGTAACTATGCACACCTTTGTTTATAACAACACCAAAGTAGGAATCATCATACAGGAATGAAATTGTCCCCAAATGTCCTTAATATCCTCCTTCCTCCCTGTTATCCTTATCCCAATAACTGCTCCTCCAAAATCTTCAGTTTAAACACAGACGTTTCCAGAACTATGTTTCTCCGCCCCTTTTCATTTACCCCCCTCACCTGCCACACCTTTCCCATAACTACTCTGGTCTTTGCTTTAATAGGTCGTTCATTTTTTGAGTTTAAAATTATGGAATAAGGAAGACACCCACTCATCCACATTCACACCGCCATGAGGAAAAAGTGGCTCCCTAGGACTGTCCTGTGGTTAAGGTTGGAGGGTCTGGAGGCGGTTTTGAGGGGCAGGTTTCCTTTGGACTCCGTCCCCCCGTTTGTCCATAGAAGCTTTGGTGTAAGAGTTCAGGCAGGCATTGTACGTTCAGTTGGGGCGCAAAGTTCTCACGTTAACAACTAGCGAAATCGGGGAGATTCACGGACACCCTGGAATTTGAGGACCACAAGAGTCGCTGCAACGGAACACAGAACTAGTGTCAAGCCAGTCAAGGAAATACCGAAAACAAACGCTCGGGCAAAAACGCAATTAACCGTCGCGTTTCCACACCGCCTGGCTGATTCCCGCAGCCGCTCTGGCTCAGGCCCCACGGCGACAAAAGCGAGGCAAGCAAACCCTGGAGGGTGGCCTCACCGCGACAGGCCTCGAACCCATGCGCATCTTCACCCGCGAGAGGCCAGGGCATGAGGCGAGCGCAGCCCCACTCCCACCAATTGTGCAGTCCAGTTACCCACGTTGATGGAAATCGCAGGGGTCGGCACATCCGGAGGACAAGGGACAAGCCGCGCCCCGGGAAATCCTCCTTCGCGACCGCGGTGTCTCCGGCGCCAGGTTAGCACGGGTCGCGGACCTTCCCTCCCACCCCGGCCTCACGCGCCCTGCACGCGCGGTCCCTCTCCGCGCACCCCCGGGCCCTCGCAGCCCTTCCGGGCGGCTGCTGCGCACCGCGTCGAGCCAGTCCTACACTTCTTCCCAGGTAGGGCACAAGGGTTCCAAAGCGGCCGGCGCGCGTTTCTCTCGGGGACGCCACGCCCTGTGACCTCACAGGAGTCGCCCCGCCCTAACGACTGACTGGGGTCGCTAACCGCGCGTGGCCGAAGGGAGCCAGAGTAAGGTCCGGGGCTTCCTGTGCTCTGCTCAGCTCCGTCTCCGGGCGGTCTCCGGATCCTGGCCTGGTCTGGAACTGCGCGGGTTTTGAACCGGTGACTGGGTGAGGACCCCCTGAGGCACCTGCTAGGGCTCTACCACTGAGCTGCACCCCCAGCCTTCTTTTAGGATTCTTGTTGAAGACAGCCCAGAGTCATCAGTCATCACCCGGTGGATGTTTGAGGACGAGGATCCCTCTTAGATACTGGGTGAGCAGCTATCAATATTGGGGATTTAGGCCGAACTCCATTAAAAGGATTCTTGCTGAAACCGGACGATACAGAGTGGAACTGGGAATCCCAGAAAGCCAAGGTAAGTTGGGAAGAGATCAGAAAACCTTGAGTAGAGTTTGCTGAAGGAGAGCAGCTCTGGGCTAGGGAAGTAGCTCGGGGTAGAGTGCACCTGCTTGCATTTGAGGCCCTTGGCATATTGAGGGTTCAATTCCCTGCACCCAGAAAAACAAAACTAGCAAAAATTCCCCAGGACTTATTTGGGGGGAGTGCTACTTCTAGGTGACTAAAATACATTAGTGCTGGTGAATTCTTCCTATTGGTCCCTCATATTGATCTCCAGAATCTGAGGAGAAGGGAAGCCATATAGCCTCAGGCCTGGTGGATGCGTTAGTTTTCTCAGGCTGCCATTAGAAAACATCATTGGGGTTAACACACAGTGTAAACTGTGGGGCTGTATGTAGTGTTGGCTCAGGGCTTTGGCTCTTGTGTATCATGTGTGGGGACCCAGGTTTGAACCCTGGCACCACGTACACAACAATGAAGGCCACATGAAAAAGTAAATAAAATTGATCTCTTTCTCGCTGTCTCACTCTCTCTTAAAAAAAAAAAAATAGTGTGAACTTTGTTCTCATCCTTGGAGTGCCTAAACTTGCCACTTTGGTTGACATGTTCATAAAGTTCTCTTTAAATCTCTTTCAGATTAGAAAAAAAATCCATTTTCTTTCTTCAAGAATCCAGACTGTTTTGAGATGGGTTCTTCAGATAAGACTGGTGTCTCTGTCCAATTATGCTGCTTATAATGATTTGGATCTTTGTCCCCCAAAAGCCCATATGTTGAAGGCTTAGTCTGCAATGCAGCAGTGTTCAGAGGTGGGTCCTGAGGGCTCTGATCTTATGAATGGATTAATCCGTTTATGATTTCATAGCTCAAGAGGTTTGGTGGGAGGAGTTTTGTTACAGAAGTGTTTTCTTTGCTTCCCCAAGGCCTTAGGTGGATAGCTGTGGTGTTGTGCCTCACCATAGGCTTAAAAGTTATCAGGCCAGGGGCTGGAGTGGTGGCTTGGTGGTTAAGGTGCTTGCCTGGCATGCCTGAGTACAGGAGTTCAGGCCCCAACACCAAAGTCTTGGAGTACCGAAAGCTGTGCGAAAAACTGAATAAAATTGTTTCTCTCTTTGTGTTTCTCTCACTGTCCCTCTCCCTTAAAAAAAAAAAAAAGTGACTGGGCTAAGCATGGAATGAAACCTCTAAAATTGTGATCCATAATAAAACTCCTACTTTTAAGTTGATTTATTTCAGGGATTGCAAGAGGAAAAGAAAATTTGAAAAATTCTGTTATACCACCGAATGCCACCGACAGGTACTTTAAGAAGAACAGAAATTTACTTCTCACCTTTCTGGAGTCTGGAAAGTTCAGGATCAAGGCATAAGTATGTTTGGTATCTGGTAAAGGACTTTTCCTCACTGATGACACCATCTAGATACCCTTACATGGCAAACAGGATTGAAAAGGGAAGGGGGACAAACTGCTGTGTCCACACCTTATGGTAAAAGGGATGATTAGCAAACAAAACCCCAAAAAACTGGGGATGTAGAGGTGCTTGCCCAGTATGTGTTAGTTCCCAAGTTCAAAGCCCAGCACCAGGTACACAACAAAGTCTTGGAGCAAGGAAAGCCAAATGAAAAACTTAATACCATTACAACAGGAATTAGTCTCAAAACATGAGGCTTAGAGGGGATGCATTGAAACCATAGCAGCTGGTGATCCTGAGGTAAGAGGAAAGGGCTTAAAGCTGATGGCTGAGGACATAGCTCAGTGGCAGAGCACATGCCTGTAGCATACTCAGGACCTTGGGCGCGGTCTTCAGTACTATACACACAGTGACAGAGAACTCTTGAGAGTGTATTTTTATAATTGTGAACTTTGGGCTTGAGCGAGACTGAATACACGAATGGACAATGACGACTGTGATGATTTTCCTAGTGGGTGTCCCCCAAGGGCTCATGTGTGAGACAAAGCAGTAAGGCTCAGAGGTGAAATGATTAGGTCATGAGATCCTTAACCCAAATCGCTGGATCAATCCTCTGATAGGATTCACACAGAGGCTCAAGGGCCCTGTGTTTTCCCTCATTTGTGGAGGCTAGGGCAAAACCCAGACTTGGGTGAAAGGTTTTCAAACTCATACATTAGACCCAGCAGAAGCATAGCAACACATAATCCAGGGCAACCATAGATATGTTTGATGGGGCTGGGGGAGGGGACAAGTTGGGGGCAGGATAGGGATGATCTGGGGAGAGAATCAACAAAGTAGCATATTCTTTACCCTCCTGAGAATCCAAATAATACTAATGCAATAATTTAATTCTGTAAAAATCACAATCCAAGCATTTATATCGCTTGTAAGAGTGAAATCTAGAAGAATTAAGAGACTGGGGAATGTGGGATGGGGGGGTAATTCTGGTTTCAGAACAAATGCATATTGTATTGTTACTTTATGTGCATTTATGATGCTATAAGAGCTCCTTAGTAAAAAATAATTAAAAATGATTAGGTCATGAGATCCCTTACCCAATCAGTGGATGATCCTCTGATGGGATTAACTGAGGGGTGGCTGAAGGAGGATAGGGCATGGCTGGAGGTGGTGGGTCAGTGGGGCCTTGTCTTTGGGTGTATATTGTGCATCTGGCGAGTGGACGATCTGCTTTCTGCTGTGATGCCTTGAGCCACTTTCCTCTGCCACACTGTTCCACCATGACTTTCTGCCTCACCTGGAGCCTTGAGGAATGGAACCAGCCATCTATGGACTGAGACCTCTGAATCTGTGAGCCCCAAATGAAACCTTCCTTTTCTACATTGTTCTTGTCAGGTCTTTTAGAGCAGCAAAATAGCTGATTAAAACAACCACCATATGGAACTTGGGCTGTGTAGGTGGTGGGAGGAGGTGCTGGGGATTGAACCCAGGGCCTGGAGCACGCTAGGCAGGTGCTCTGAGCTACATCCCCAGCCCTAAAAATAGAACTTTGCAGCTCATCCTCCAGGAACCTGACTAAGAGATCAACTTTTCTCTACAACCCGGGAAACTGCCCTGCTTTCATTAATGAGACTTGGAGGAAGCCAGATAACAATCCCTAGAGACCTTCCAGGAAGCTAAACAATTATTTCTGTAACAATTGGATTAAATCTTCCAGGATTTGATTAATAACTGACAACTTCCCTAATTTTTATTCCTGCTTTCAACTTAGGACCAACCAGAGAAAATCAAATATGTCTAAGCAACCACACAGGATGCACCCCTGGTAGTCAGTCTGCCTGCAGCTTCCACGCCTATAACCCCTAACAAGGTCACCCCTGAGGCCTCCTTTTTCCCCAGTGTATGGCCTTCCTGCTCCTCTGTCTACTTTCAACCTCTGCCCCAATGCAGGAGACCTGGCTGGTACCTTTGCTAGTGCAATCTTAGAATAAATAGCTTTGTCTTTCCCCCTTCTGGCCCAGGCCTAGGGATTGAACCATAGGTGCTGTAGCATTTACCTCCAGTCCCAGTCCTTTCTGCTGACTTTTTTGAGACAGTGTGCATGTTGCTGAGGCTGGCCTCAAACTTGCCTTTCTCTAGCCTCAGCCTCATGACTCGCTGGGATTACAGGCATGTGCCATGTGCCATGTGCCACTGTGCTCAGCTGCTTGTCTCATTTAGTTCTCACCATTTATTCACAGAAGCTTCAATGGCGAGGACTCCTCCAACTCCCTCCCTGACCAAACTTTAGTCAGCTTCCTCTGAGCCCTGTTCAATTTTTAGCAAGTTACTGGCTGAATCCACCCTTGCTGTCTCATCAAGTTCCTTTTGGTAATTTCTTATCTACTGACTCCCTCATGCTGCCTCTCGACTAAAAATCTGAGCCGTTCATGCTGTTCTTGGTGTTGAGCTCGGTTCCCAGCTGAAGTTTTTCTCCCCTTCTGCAGTGTACAGAATACAATTGACTGTGTTTTCAGTACTGGGAATAGTACCCAGGTGTGCTGTGCCACTGAGCTACATCCTCAGCCCTGTTTGTCTCTGATTTTGAGACATTGTCTCACCAAGTCTTCCAAGTAGTGATTCTCCTGACACAGGCTCCTGCGGAACTGGGATCACAGGTATTGCCACCGTTCCCAGGTTCAAATTGATCTTTTCTGAATACCAATTGAAAGAACAGAATCTTGGAATTAGTCTCTGTGCACTTCTAGAATTTTTACAAATTAAAAAACAGAAATCCTGGGGTGCATGGGGACACATACTTGTAATCTCAGTGGCTCAGAAGGCTGAGGCACGATGATTGCAAATTTGAGGCCAGCCTCAGCAATTTAATGAGGCCCCAAGCAACTGACCTGTCTCAAAATAAAAAACAAAAGGGCTCAGGGCTGGAGTGGTGGCTCAGAGGTTGTAGTGCTCACAGTGCTTGCCTGGTGTGCGTTTCAGGTTGCAGGTTCAAAAACAAAAGGGCTGGAGATGTGGCTCAGTAGGTAAGTAAGTACCTGGGAGTTCAATTCTGGTCCCGAAAATCAATAAATCAATATAATTAAAGAAATCCTTAGCTAAAGTATACAAGGATATAAGGTAGAAAGGAGAAGAACCGTTGATAACAATATATGAAAAATACTGAAACAGAAGTGAAAAGCCCAAGGAAAAGTCTCCACTTCAGAACAGAGGGTGGAGGTCCAAAGGGAAAACATGAGTAAACAGTAAGCCCAGAAGACACTGCACAATCTAAAAACAGGAAAACAGAGTGGAGGCAAACATTGCGCAGAGTCTTGAACCTACGAAAGAACATTAAAAGGTCTGACAGATGTTACCAGAGTATGGAAGAAGAGAGAGGATAAGGCTGCAACCAGAATCAAGTAAGTAAATGGCCCATTTGGCAGAAACATCAACCTACAGATTCGAGATGCTGCACAAACCAAACGGAGTAAAACAAAGACCGTTAGGACAAGATACGCGACAATCCAACTTTTTTATAATATTAAATAACCTACAAGAAAAACAGAATGATAACAAATGACCTAGAGAACAAAAATTATTCAAATGACAGCGACTTCTCAGTCCTCTGTGGCACAGAAGCAAGTGCCACATGTTTCAAGTGCTAAACAAAACAATGATCAAATCGCGGCCCTATCACAGCAACAAGCATCTTTCAGCAAATTAAAGAGAACTCAGGCGATTCTTTGGTTCAGGAAAACTAAAGGAATCGATAACCCACCGAGATAACCCACCATTCTACCTTTAAAGAAGGGCCAGTAAGAGCTCTTACCAGAAAGGAAATAGAGAAAGAAATTCCCGACAGCAGAAAGGATTGAAAAGAAGTAATCGAAATAACATTTCCTTCTCTTGAGTTCTCTAAATTAGATCTGATGTTTCAAGAAAAACTCATACACTGCTATGGTTCCAAATTTATGTAAAGAAAATATTTAAAATAATTACATTATATGGGCTGGAGCGGTGGCTCAGTGGTTTCGGCGCTTGCCTGGCAAGCACAAAGACCCACCCGGGTTCAAACCCCAGCACCACGTACACAACTGAGTGTTGGAGCAACTTAGGCCATGTGAAAAACTAAATAAAGTTGTTTCTCTCTCTCTCTCTCTCTCTCACTGTCCCTCTCTCTTTAAAAAAAAAATTACATTATAAGTAAGGATGGTAAAGAGATATAAAAGGCAAGTTGACTGTAGGTAACTCCAAATGATAAAATAACGACACTGATATAGTATTTAAAGTATATATAGAAACAATATAAGCTGATTTTATTGTAAACACTGGATCCAGCAATGTGTAAGTCCAAAATGCATTTCTGTCCCCACAGGAAGGCAGCAAAAAGAAAATAGTCCCAGAAAACAAATGAAGCATTAGAAACAGAAAATGAAATAAATATAAAATAAAAATTGGAGGCATCAGAAAGGATTGGAGGAAAAGTAATCAAAATAATATTTCCTTCTCTTGAGTTCTCTAAATTAGGTTTGATGGTGTCAGAGAAACTCATGCACTGTGTGGATTGGTTCTAAAATTATGTTAAGGAAATATTCAAAATCATTACATTACAAGCAGGGAGGGTAATGATATAATAACTCATGAAATAATGACAGGGGAATACTGTATTAAAATATAGACAGACACCTAAATATAGAGCCATCTAGAGAATCCAAAGGAGCTATCCAAACAAATCTTACCTGAAGCACTATGGATCCAGCAATGTGTAATTCTAAAATGTATTTTAGTCCCCACAGGAAGGCAAGAAAAAGAAAACAGTCCCAGAAAACAAATGAAACATTACAAACAGAAAATGAAATACGAAACAGCAGACTTCAGCCCTCTCGTATCATTCACTACATTAAATGTGAGTGGTCTGAATACATCTATTCAGAGACAGAGATTAGAGGAGTGGATTAAGAGGTAGGACAAATGTATTTGCTGATTACAAAGAAAGCAAAATCAAATATAATGAACCGGCAGGTAGGAAAGAATGGATGGACAGAGATGTGCCATGCAGATATTAAGCAAAGGAAAGGGAAACAAGCTGTATTAATATCTGATAAAGTAGAGTTGAGAAGAAAGACACCAACCAGAGACCCAGATGGAGGGTACCCAGATGGAGGGTACCCAGACCCAGATGGAGGATAAAGGATTCAGTCCAACAGCACCCCAACAGAAGGCATCCGTGAGCATGCAACAGAAACTGATAGAACTGAACAGAGAAACAGACGATTTCACATTTACACTTGGAGACTTCAATATCTTCAGCTATCTACAGGACAACTGCTCAGAACTAGCAGGGATACAGAGGAACCCAACAACACAATCAGAGGACTTAATTGGCAGTTTTAAAATCCTCAGCAACAATTGTGTCCACCCTCAATCCCAGATTCACAGGTTGAAGTCCTAACATCAGCAGCCACTAGGGATATGAGAAAGTCACAATGAGATATCAATACAGGGCTATCATGATGTCCTCAATAAACGTATGACAATATCGAGTGTGGCAAGAATCAAGGAAACCTGGATCATTCATATATTGCTGTGTGCATGTTGAATGGTACAGACGCTATTGGAAATATTTTTGTTGTTTATTTTTTAAAGATAATTATGCATCTGCCATAGGACCTAAGAACTGCATTCCTGTGTTTATCACAGAGAGATAACCATGTATGTTCACACAAATACCTATATACTAAAGTTTAAAGTTTATTCTTTTTTGTTTTCCTTTTTTAGAGACAGAGATACAATTTCATTTAGTTTTTTTCAACTGGTTTTTGTTTTTCTGACACTTCGTTGTATGTGGTGTTGAGTTCAAATCCAGGTCCCCATGCATGTAGAGCAAGAAGTCTTCCACTGAGCTACTGCTCCAGACCCTAAAAGTTATTCTTTTCTTTTTAATAGTGACATGGGGACAGAAAAGAATCAACTTTATATTTTCCTCTGGGTTTCATTTTTTACCTAACACTTTGTTGTTTATGTGGAACTGGGATTTGAACCCATGTCCTTGCTCATGCTAGGCAAGTGCTATAACCACTGACCTACTGATACAGCCACCACAAGGTTATTCTTTTTTTTTTTTTTAAAGAGAGAGATACAGTGAGAGAGAGAGACAGAGAGAAACAACTTTATTGAGTTTTTCACATGGCCTTAGTTGCTCCAACACTTAGTTGTGTACGTGGTGCTGGGGTTTGAACCCGGGTCCTCATGCTTGCCAGGCAAGCGCTGAAACCACTGTGCCACCGCTCCAGCCCACAAGGTTATTCTTAATATCAAAAATAAAAAATAAAATACAAAGAAGAATAAAAGAGGGAGAGAGAGAGAAAGTAGGGTGAGAGAAATATGGTTAATCTTCCCCAGATAATGGGTAAACAAAATAACCTTTATTGATAGTATGGAAATTTACTCATTGAAATACCAAAAGAACGGGGCCAGAGCAGTGGCTCAGGGGTTTCAGTGCTTGCCTGGCAAGCGCAAGGACCCAGGTTCATACCCCAGCACCACTTACACAACTAAGTGTTGGAGCAACAAAGGCCATGTGAAAAACTAAATCAAGTTGTTTCTCTCTTTCTCTCTCACTGTCCTTCTCTCTCTTAAAAAAAAAAAAAAAAAGAAATACCAAAAGAACAACTTGTTGATACACACAGCAGCTGGTATGACTGTCCTGAGAAATTCACTAAATGAAAAATAGTAATTCCAAGGACTATGTATAGGATTCCATTTGAATAACATTGTTGAAACGAATAAACTATAGGAACGGAAACGGATTAGGGGCAGCCAGGCCTTAAAGAGGAAAGAGGGACAGTCATGAAGAGATGAAGCCATGGTTTAAAATGTGATGGATTCTTATGGTGATGAAAATGTTCTGTAACTTGGTTATATCAATTTCTACATCCTGGTATTATATTGTAGGCAATATATAAAAAGCTCCCCACCATTTTGCAAATATTGCCATGACATTAAAATGGCCAGAAATTGGGTAAAAGCTACAAGGAATTTCTCTTAAATTGGTATGTGAATTACTTTTAAAAAGTTCATTTAAAAATAATTAAATTTGTTTGTTTGATCTTTGTTTAGAAAGCATTAGGCAGCCAAATTTTATTGAAATTTGTTTCAATAAAAACAGCTCTTTCAGGGCTGGAGAGGTGGCTAAATTGTAGAGCACTTGCCAGGCATATGTTAAGATCTGGGGTCAACCTCCCTCACCATATATACATCTAAGTGTCGATAAAACTAAAACCAGGTGAAAGAATCAATTTTATTTCCTCTCTCTCTGGACAGTGAGCGAGAGAGAGAATTAAATTTTATTGAGTTTTCACATGGCTTTAGTTGCTCTGACACTTAGCTGTGTAAGTGGGTTCCTGGGGTTTAGTGTAAGTGGGTTGCTGGGGTTTGAACCAGTGTACTTGGACATGCTGGGGAAGTACCTATAACCACAGTAACCACCAAGCCACTGCTCCAGCCCTGATTCTCTCTTTAAAAAAAAAAAGTTATTGCACCTTAAATGAAGTGTTAAAATTTCCACTTATCCTTATTGTTCTTTTTTGAGAAATTGTTCAGAATTTCTTTTTCCTTTGCATTTTTTTTTTCAAATCATGGAGAACAAAACTGTTCTGGGTCCTTTACCAAACAAAAGCTGTGTGGTACAAATATATGTAGAGAGAAACTAACTAAAAGAAATCGGCTCACATGATCATGGAAGCTGAGAAGTCCTAGATCTGCAGTCAGCACACTGGAGATCCAGGAGAGCTGATGCTATCTTCCTGTCCAAGTTCAGGTCCTGTTAAGGTCTGGATATATGGGGTATCCCTCCAAAGCTCCTGTGTGAACAGAAGGTAAAATGAATAGATTAGGGGCTGGAGTGATGGCTCAGCGGTTAAGGTGCTTACCTGGCAAGCACTAGGACCCGGGTTCAAACCCCAGCACCACGTACACAACTAAGTGTTGGAGCAACAACTAAGTGTTGGAGCAACGAAGGCCATGTGAAAAACTAAATGAAGTTGTTTCTCTCTTTCTCTGTCTCTCTCACTGTCCCTCTCTCTTTAAAAAAAAAAATGAATAGATTATGAGAAGTGTAACCTAAGCAGTGGATCCATCCTTTTGATGGATTGAACATTTGATGCTAAGAAGATAGAGAAAATACTTTTGTTAACCCCACCTAGTATGTAAAAGTCAAAGAGCTCAAATCATGAGAACTGAGGAAAGTCATGCCACAGCTCTAAGGAACCTGCTGGGTGTAGGATTCCTTAGGGTCAATGAAGTATACTGGATGGGCTGATTTTTAAGGCATCTACTTCTGTTAAAGAATAGTATGGAGACAGTTATATGGATGATAATTATATAAAAGTGAGCACTGGCATTGGATTCTTTGTGTCCTATACTGAAACCCATCTTTATAAATAGAAGAGGAAAGGAGAGGAGGAAAAGCTTGGCTAGGAGCATCAAGATATTCGTCCTTGTTGTAGTTGAGATCTGGAATGTCCCCAAAGGTTCACGTATTCAAGGCTTGGTCCCCAGTGCAGTGGTGTTCATAGGTGGGACTTTTGACAAGTGTTTGGATCCTAAGGACTCTGTTTAATCCATTGATAGGTTCAGAAATCAATGATGTAGTGTCAGGTGGCAGAAAGTCAGAGGTGAGGCCTAGTTGGAGGGAGGGAGTCACAGCAGCATGTCCTGAAAGGGTGTATTTTCTCTCTGACCTCTTCCTAGTACTGTCATTCCTTCTGCTTCTGCTATGTCATGTGCTCTCCCCTGTGATGTTCTCGCTGATCATAAGTCAGCAACCATGGTGCCAACTATGGACTGGAACCTCTGAAACCATGAACCAATATAAATCTCTCCTTCTCTAAGTCGGTTTTCAGGTATTTTGTTATAGCAACGAAAAGCCGACTAACACACTTCCTTTGGATCAGTGGCTTGGCTGAAAGCTATTACAGTGGTCACTTTGTGTTTTTTGGATATGTGAACCCACCACAGAAAACAATTCCAGTTATTGGAGGACCTTAAAATATATTGGAAATTGAGCTGTTCCAAATATGCAACAGAACATGTGTGTATCATGTCCACTGGGACCTTCTGATGTAAACCCCCTCTCCTTGGCCAAGCATGGCACTTATTAGAATATCATAGTGATAGCACACACTAGAGAACAAAGGCTGTTAAATAATAATGAAGAGAGGCTTCTAGCAGGTGGCGGTGTTGGAGGCGAGAGCTTGCTTAGCCAGTGTCCCTTCTGTTCTAGGAACCGGACGGAGAGTGAGGGCTCGAGGGTCGCTTTCGGGGGCTGCTGCCTTCCACATACACTTCGTCTTGAGGGGCGCACCCAGACTCTACCGCGACCCCTTCGGCTCTGCCTCCGCACGTCTGAAGACGGCGGTGGCCGCCGAGACAGCAGCGCACCTTCCCCCACCCCTTCCCCTCATCCCCCTGGGGGAAAGGACCTGGTCCGCGCCCCAGCCCCGCCCATCCGCCCGCTAAGCCACCGCCCACACTCCGCGCAGGCCAGGTTGCGCGCGACGCTGGAGCAGTTGATGGGCACCTCCAGGGACCAGAATGGATCTTGGAGAAGGTCTGAAAGTTCACGACCTGGCTTTAAGAGCAGATTATGAAATTGCATCTAAAGAACAGGATTTCTTCTTTGAACTTGATGGCATGGATCATCTGCAGTCATTCATTGCAGACTGATCGAAGAACAGAAGTGGCCAAGAAAAGATTAGCAGAAACTCAAGAAGAGATGAGTGCGGAAGTGGCAGCAAAGGCAGAACGAGTTCATGAATTAAATGAGGAAACTGGTAAATTGTTAGCCGAGGTGAACAACTAGGGAATGTGGAAGAATCCCAGAAGGTAGTGGATGAAGTAGACAAAGCACGGGCAAAGAAAAGAGAAGCGGAGGAAGTTTATCGGAATTCAATGCCAGCTTTCCGGTTCCAACAGCAGAAACTTCGAGTCTGTGAAGTCTGCGCTGCCTCTTTAGGTCTTCATGATAATGACAGGCGACTGGCCGATCATTTGGGGGGTATACTGCATCTGGGATTTATTGAAATACGAGAGAAACTCGAAGAATTAAACAGTTGTAGCTGAGAAGCAGGAGAAAAGAAATCAGGAGCGCCTAAAACGAAAAGAAGAAAGGGAGAGAGAAGAAATTGAGAAGCTGAGGAGGTCCGGGTCACATAGCAAGAATCCCAAAAGATCCAGGTCCAGAGAGCATTGCAGGCACCGGTCTCGTTCCACGTAGCGAGAACGCAAGAGGAGGACTCCGATCCAAGTCTCGGGAGAAACGCCACCGCCACGAGTCCCGCTCCAGCAGTCACAGTTCTAGAGATCGGAGCGATCCAAGAGGAGATCCTCAAAAGAAAGACTCAGAGACCAAGACTTAGCCTCACGTGACAGAAAGGAGTTCAAGAGGCTTGTCACCTCGTGAACGGGATCGAAAAGATAAGAAGCGGTCCAATGAGAGTGCTAATGGCAGATCAGAAGACAGGAGGAGCTCTGAAGAGCCCCAAGCAGGGGAGATCTAATTAGCTGCGTACACATCTTCAATCCTTAGCTTCCTATGGAGTTACACACTATTGTTTAGTTTACAGCTGTTCAGGGTGACAGTTGGCAGTTCCAGACACCAGTCCAGCCAGGCTAGATGTACAGTATGGTAACTCGATCTGAACGGAACCTGTTTTCCTTGATGAAGCCTAAAACTACATCCATAGTTTCTGGTGAACCTGTAATACAGTTCTGAGAGTGCAGTTTTATATAAGAAGACATTGATCTCTTTATTCTTTCAAATAGGAGTGATAGTGAATGAATTGTGTTACTTGTCTTGGAATTTTTGAACATAAATAAAACGTTGTTTTCCTTTCTACTTCAAACAGCAGCTTTGGGAATTTTTCTTTTTAATTCTTCTTCCTCTAACTTTTGTATCCCCTAATATCTGTATCCTCCAACTCTAAGAGAAAGGGTCGGGGGGGGGCAATATAACTTCTGTTCTAAGGTTCTACTCCCATCATTAACCACTAGCTGATTACAGTTCAGAGCATTTATACTGGAATGTGTGCTGGAGAAATTTAAAATGCTGGGATTTGTTTGATGGTGACTACTTCGAGTTGGAAGTTGAACAGCTCTTGCATTACATACCTTTGCTTTTTAATTGAAATTTTGAAATCAGACTTGTCTTGATTTTTGTGTTCCATCACATTGCTATGTTCAGGATGTTCTGAGGGGGTTGGGGGCAGGGACTCTTTCATAATAATCACTTGTTTTATTTTGTGTGTGTGGAGTACAAAGGCGACACCCTTACTGTAAAAATATTAATAATAAAATGAAAGAAACAATCACCACCACCATCATTAAACTGTCACTTGTCTAGTAAATTGTCACTGGAACTCTTTGCTGCGGGTATTTCTTCTGTTTCATGGTTAACAGTGCCTTACTGTGCAAGGCACAAAAGGAAGTAAACATATGCATGTAAAGATTGCAGAGGAACTGAATTGCTCTTACTGGGTCGCCTGCTGACTGGACTCTGCTCCTTCAGGGCTGTCTGTAACAACCGCTGTAGAGGACTGGACCTGCAGAAACAATTGGGGATTGTTTTCTTGTTTTTCTTATTCAACAAACCTGAATAAAATCAATATGTAACAAAAAAAAATGAAGAGGATAATTATACTGACCTCACTGGTGGCAACATTGTTGATAGAGTAATCACTAAATCCAGGCACCCATCCGGGGTTGGGATACTACTTTCCACCTCATCTTGCTGATGGAGGAAAAAGAGAATAAGAAAGGCTGATAAAGCCACCAGGTAATGTAGGAAGGTAGAGTGGGGTAGTGTATTGCAAATCGCAAGACGCCACGAGGATAGTGGGTTTCTGCAGCCAAACCCAGGGAAGAAAAAAGCTATGCCACTGACGTCCCCGGGTGGGCACGAAATCCCAACCTTTCGATTAAAAAAGGATTTAAAATGCTCAACTCGAGTACCAACTGCACCACAGAGACAGTCTGGTTCTCATCAACCGGTCCTTCCCAAGATCCCCTTCAGGTCTTGCAGGACACCCGAGCAAGTTCCAGCGCCCAGAGAAGCCAGCCATTAGGAGTAGTGAGTCAGTGATCGTCAGGTAGGAAACTCGGACACTGAGGCATCCCGAAGTCAGAAGGGCAGCAGAATGGCCTTCGCCTGGCGCCAAGTTACCGCGTTTCGGAAGTGGGCGCCCGGGGAGACCGGGGATGCGGTCGGTGGTGAATCTTCCTGTTCTCGGCGCCACTATCGCCCAGTGCAAGACCTGTGCGCCCCCTACCGCGCCACTTTGGCTCCGCAGGGAAGCTTCTGCGGTTTCGGGTTCCTGGGTCCATTAACGAGGTTCCACGATGGCAGAGGTCGCAGTGACCCCTCGCGGAGAACTGGGTCGGGTCCTCATCACTGCTGTCACTTAGCAGTGTTGAATTAATCCATAGTGGTCTTCAGATTTTAGTCAATCCAAGAACACCGAGGTCGGATTTCCACGAGTTTAATCAAAGTCCATGTTTTTTCAAAAAACTACTCGATTTTGGTTCCTCCACAATCGGTGGGGCGCAAGCTGGAAAACCACAGTGCACCTTTTGCGTGGGCAGCTCGGACGCTTGGGAGTAAGAGGGGTGAGTAGCAGGGGCGGGGCAAGGGCGGGCCAAAATGCGACAGGCAAGAGCAGGCAAAGTGGTTGTGGGGGCCCGAGTCCGGCTACAAGATTAAAGTATAGATCATTCATCGGGTTTCCAGAGATAGAACTGTTTTTATTTTATTTTTTTAACTGTAGCAGGTGATGAGCCATAAATGAGACGACCGGTAGCTCTAAACAGAGCAGTTGAACGCTACACCTGCAGCTACGTTAATACCTTGGGGAGAAAATGCCAAGGGGATGCACTAACAGAAACGCCTCCGGAGGAAAAAGAGCAGCAGCGATGGAGCAAGGGTCCCGAGGTGTGTGGGAGTGAGTGAGTGTCAAGTGGTGGGGCAAAGCCATCCACA
>PVKS010036040.1:9503-19741 GCA_004027875.1 Aplodontia rufa | reverse complement strand
GAGAAAGTTGGTCTAGTAACATGAGTTAAATCCAGATAAGATGTAATGCTTTACAATCTAATACTTTTTTTAGAGTTATAATGGGAAGTGGAAGGGAGGGATAAGGGAGGGTAATTGGGGGGGGCACACCTGGGGATAATTGCAATATCCAGAATATATTCACATTTTATACACATTTTATATTATTTTGTTAAAATCTTGTAAGGTTGCTCAAAAATAAAAAAAATTAATAAAAAAGAAAAAGAAAAACTGAGTAAGGTTGATTCTCTTACTGTCCCTCTTAAAAAACAAAACAAGAAGTAAATACTAGCTTTTAGTCATGATATCTTAAATGAGGGAAAGACATGAAACACCTACTAAAAGGAACCATGTAAAACGCTGTCTTGAGAATCTTGATGAGACTGAAAGGCAAAACAATCTACAGAGCAGGAGCCATTCTACTCATGTTACATAGAAACTAAATCCTCTGATGCCTTTCAACACGTATTTCATCCTTCGGTGATCCAAGTCTATATTTAACCAGACTAATGCTATGAAAATTCTTACATATTTACAAATTAACCTAATTTACAGCAAAAATTAAAGAGCGAAACATTATGCAAATTTAAAATAAAAAACTAATCCTGTGCTCTGAAGCTAGGAATTTGTTCAGTTAGAGATAATCCAGTTAAACCGGTAGTCTCAGCAGTAGGGTATATTATTATTATCTTTGTATTTTTTTTATTCTCACTACCATGTGATTTTTCCTCCAGGCATACAGAAAACCAAGTAGTGAGGGTACTGAGTGCACTGCCTGATCATTCAGCTTTCATCTTTAGCCTTTTACAGAAATGTCAGGACAGTCACACCTATTAGATTTTCATGAAGTATTAACTATGTAACAGGAAAACAGAAAAACCATCTGCATTTTACAGAGTCTTAGACACTCTGAGCAAGATTGGCAGTTTTTGCACAACTTTGAAACAGAAATACCTGGTACATTATTACTTACATTATTAGCTTGAATTTAGATGGCTCATTTCATCATCTCATGGTTCTCTTAAAATAGTCTAAGATCTTTTTACTTGTTTAAGATGTGTATTTACACAATGATCCTTCACAACTTATGACAGATCTACCTATCAGACTTAGTGAATTCACTTAAAAAATGAAATTATGTTAACAAATATCTTCCTTTGCGGGGAAAGGCAAGAACTATACATGGGGAAAGGGTAATTTCTAAACATTTTTCTTTAAAAGTTCAGCAAATAACTTTGGGGCTAAGACAAGAAGACAGACTGTCTCAATGGTTTACAATATTTGTGACTATCACCATAAGCAAATAATATTCTTGTTATAAAAACACAAGTGCACACATTAAAAGGCAGTAACACATTAGTATTTACATTTATTTCACGTATGCAGTTTACACACTCATTACAGAACAAAACTGGAATGCAAACAAATATACAAATACCATAACAAGCATTATCAAATAAAATAACTGGCACTAGTGTTATAAGCATATTAATGGACCTGGTGAGGAAAAGTGATGGAAGAAGACTGCAGCCCATGACATTTTTCTTTTGGATCAAAAGAAAATGCTCAGTAGCACCATAATGGTAATACTTAAAAGAAACATGTAAGATGGAACTTTTTAACTGCTATCATTGAGGCTAACCTGCTTTTTAAGTGAATTATACAAGAAGTTAACAGTACAGGCAGTATTCTGGCCAATTTCTGCTTATGTCAGCTGAACATCTTCCATAAACAAAAGGAAATAAAGCCAACATACATGGACCTTTTGTACTCAGTACAAGCTCTGCACCAGTGCTCTGATGTCATGATCGGAAAAGATGCATGTTAAAAAGTGAGGTTATGTAAAGCTGTTTACTAAAGCCTGAGTGTGTCTTTGGTAGGCTAATACTTATTCAGCATTGTTATTAATCACATTCATGTTTATCTACTTCCTGTCTATATAATCCAAGGTGACTACAGAGGACATTATGGAAAACAACAGCAAAGTCCTCAACTAGGCCCTTAAAACCCAGTCTATCCCAAAGGCACCAAGAATCAATGGGGTGCAAATTTCCCATTAGGTGATATTTTTGTAATACTTATAACCTAATGGGATTTTATTTTGCAGTCATATATATCTTACTTGTTGCTGTCAGTTCACTTAATTATCTACCTTTACATTTTTCTTCTAAAATGGCATCAACAATATGAAATATACAGAGTACCAGGTATTTCTATTTCAAAGTTGTGCAAAAACTGCCACAATCTTCCTCAAAGTGTGTTAAGTATCCAGATGGTTGCAAATGGGCTGCATTAAGCTTTACATATCCACATTGCATATGAAGAAGAAAAAATGAAATTCAAGCCCAGTTATGAACAGAAATGTTACAAAGAGTATCATATATTGAGAATAACCTGCCAAGTTCTTTTGAACTGTATCCCTTAGTGGTTTCAATAAAATGTCACTAACCACTGATCCCTAAATGCCTCAAGTTCACTTTGTACGAATGCTGTAGAACTGCATTAGTATTTTATACTGATTATAAATTAAGTCAAATTTCTATCTAAATACACAGGTATGTGCATCAAGCAATGTTTTGTGACAAGCACACAAAACATGTTTGCTCTGAAGATTTATAATTCTTACAATAATGCACTTTTAAAGCCTTCATTTCATAGTTTGGTAATTAAGATTCACATGAAACACAATGCTTTGCTGAACACAAAACGTTATCTGCATTATGATTATGAAACCTGGCTTTTGCTAATAACTTGAAACTTAAAAGTAGTCACAAATAGTTCAACCAGCTCCAAACAAGGTTGTTCAGTGGTAATAGTTTTGCAGCATTTATGGGCCTAAATTTCAGTATGAATTGCAACTTTTAATTCCATTGTCTGATGTGAGTGGTTGTTATTAGTTTCTTTTAGTGCACTGCCAAAATACAAATCAACATTAGGTTTTGTTCCATTGTTACCGGGTTCTTCAGCAGTATGATTCCCTTGTGGAACTTCTGAACATGAAGCAGTTTTGGTAAGCAGAGAAATGCTACACTGATGTGGGGAATTTTCCAGGCGGTCGTTTTCTACCTCAGGAAGAATGTTAACAGTAGCAAATCGGGCATGATAATCACTGGAGCCATGACTACAGGAAGTTTTCATGCTTTCTAGATCAGAACAACTAAATTCAGAAAAATGACTAGAGTGTGAATCTGCTACAGATGGCATACTGTCACTGAGGGATGGCGCCTCAAATTCGCTCGAGTTCGTGCTTTGTTGTTCCAGCAGCTGTGCATCCATGTCTTCTCTGGTCTCATTGATCTTCATGTTACCCTTTTTCCTCAATTTCCCACTTTTTGATTTTTTTCCTGCCGTTGCTTCTTTGGACCACTTGGTGGCACTGGATTTACCTTCAGGCAAGCCACCAGATGAACCACCAGCATGGTTTCGGGTGGCACTGCCATCGTCCACACTACTGCTTCCACTGTTGTGCCTGAATTTGGATGGCTTTGACTCAATATCTACTTGCACCTCCATACTGTTGCTCTCTCTGAAACATAAAAGTAACAAATGTAAAAAATTTCTGGTTTCCTTTTTATATCTATTCAGATGATAGCAAAGGGGGAGGGGTTTTAGATGAAAAATCCAAATACTATATGTAAATGCTCTCAATATATCAACACAAGACACATTCTCCTAAAATAGAACTACTTGAAATATGAGGTCTGGCTTTATAATGCTTCACTGTTTTTAAACAGTAGTTAACACTAGGCATTATGCTACTGCCCCCATAGCTGTCCTGAGATACAATTTGCACATCACAAAATTCACCTACTTTAAATACACAATTCAATGGTTTTTAGTGTTTTAGGAGTTGTGCAACCATCACCACCATCTAACTTACTATCCCAAAAGAAACCCCATACCCATTTGCAGTCAGTTTCCATTCCTCCCTCCTCCCAGCTCCTGGCAGTCACGAATCTATTTTCTGTCTGTGTGGATTTGCCTCCTCTGGACATCTCATCATTTTCTTTTCACAGAGAATGTAATAGTTAGTAACCATTATTTACTGACACTTTTGCCCAATGATCGGGATAAATTAATTTTTAAATATTTCTGATTTCACACTTATTTTTTCCTTACTTGTCCAATGGGATGTAGGAATTCAGAATGGATCCCGCCATTGCTTTGGTGCTGGCATTATCACTAACTGTTCCCAGGCTGACTGTACCAGATTCTCCACTTAGACTGTACCGTTCCTTCTGTACATCTGCTTGAACTTCCAACCTTAAAGAGGAGGGTATCAGATTAAAAACCAAAATTATAATTTAGCACACTGTAATACACATCTTTAAATAGTTCAATTGAGAGCCTTAGTGAAAATGCAAGTTATGGCACACACCTGTAATTAATTCCAGTTACTCAGAAGGCTGAGGTGCAGGAGGATGGCAAGCTTAAGGTTAGCCTGGGCAACTTAGTGAGACACTATCTTAAAATAACAAAAAATAAAAAAGGCTGGGGATGTAGTTCAGTGCCTCTGGGTTCAATCCCTGGTACAAAAATAACAACAACAACAACAACAACAAAAAAAAAAAACCCCTTCATAATATGAGAAGCTATTTTAGTATTTTAGAAACCACTATTTTTTTTAGTTTCCTCTTATTTGATTATTCAAATTCTCCTGCAACAGTACACTAAACATTATCAGCCATCCAAATGGAATTTCAAAAATTTGCTGTATGCCAAGAAAGGTTGTAAGAGAACAACGTAAAGAACACAACATATTTTAACTTTAACTATGCTCCCTTATTTTCATTCAGAATGTCATACACTTTTGACATGTTTCAGTACAAAAGTCAAAATGCATTATCAACCATCAATCATGACAGATCAGCGGGTCAAAAAATCCTATATAAAGATGGTTCTATACGTAACATCTGAATTTATTTGTCTACTTATTTTTGCAGTGCTGGGGACTGAATCCAGGATTTTACACATGCTAGCCTGAGCTACAACCCCAGCCCATATCTGACTTTTAAAATAACTGATAATAATATATACCACTACAACTTGAGAGTTTCTGATTCAAACTAGCTAAAAATAAATATGACAGATTTATCTTTAATTCATGAATTTATCTCTACATTAAAAAGCAAGGCTAATAAAAAGAAGTACAGAATACTAATCAAAAAAGAAAAAGGGAAGATGAGCACACATTAATTCCTCCTACTTATCTATGTGGCTGCTGGTGATTAAGTGACCATTAGTAATACCTTAGGACCCAGGCAGACTACCTGGCCCCAATTCATGCATTCCTGGATGTCCTGACTATACCTGTTCTCCAGACCTCAGCCAAAGTCCTTCTCCTAATATCCACTACTTTTTACCCCAAGAAGAAAGGTCAAGGGTAAGCATTGCCTTTTCTCCACTATATACTTAAACAGTTCCAGCACTGATTTGTAATATAAAATCTGACTAGTGCAATGAAAACTTGGTAGAATGCTATTTGTTAGACTTAATTTTATACCCACATCATGGGTATGCTGTGACAGAAAATTCAAATACAGTAAACATCTTTTTACTGTGTACCACTTTTATTTAATATCACCATGCTCTGTGTTCAAATTTCTCATCTAATTAAGTCTTGTACTTAAAAGAAGGCAGACAGAAACCAAAACAGTTATTTCTTACCTGTTAAAACAGTTTACCATGGCACTTCCTGACAGACTCCCCGTTATGCTAGCTCCAGCTAGTGCCATGGTGCTGGCTGTTTCGCTCAGATTGTCTCGAATGGCTCCTATTCGATCCATGTGGCTTCCACTTGCACTCAAACTGCCTGTCAGACCACCAACACTTCCCTCTCCTATGCTAGGATTGTGTCTTGCTTCTGCCACTGATGTTGTGTCTAAATGCAAATAATTTAAAGAAGTATGATTATTAATTTCCCTCTTCTTGAATTTCTCCATGATTTCAAATCATATGAAGTATAAAACACACAGGAATTGAAAAGATGTCTGAAGTCAAAGACATGTAATTATGGGATGAGAGTAAAGGAAAACATATTAGAAAGTACAACTGGTTCAGAGACTAGCCCTCAATTTTAAATGGTCACTAACTTTTTCAAGAAATGTTAGGAATTCTACAATGAACTGATTATCGACAAAATTAGCTTACTTTGAGGAAAATGATGGAAAAGTTTTCAGTAAGGGTGTCATTTGAAGAGTTAATTTTTCTCTACATCAGTGAGAATGGGCCAAAAGTTGATTTCTAGATATCATTCACTTCTAATTGTAAGCTATTATCAAATCTGATAATACTATATTGTAATCTTATATTACTTTTCACATGCTTTTAATTTAAGGGTTCACTTATTCACAGTATTTGAGTTCTTATAGCATACCTAATCACATGGTGATAAAAGCTACGAGAAAAAGAGATTAAGAGTGATTGAGTAGGGTTGGAGCAGTGCATGGCGGTTACAGCGCTTGCCTGGCATGTGCAAGTGCATGGGTTTAAATCCCAGCACCCGTGTACACAACTTCTGTCAGAACAACAAAGGCCATGTGAAAAACTCAATAAAAATTGATTCTCTCTCTATTAAAAAAAAAAAAAAGAGTGATTGAGTAGTGTATTTCTGTACATGCCTGGACACTACTTTATATAACGTGATCAGGCTTCTTTGATAAGGTTATACTTGTGGAGACTCAAAATAAGTGGAGTGAGCCATAAAGTTATCTACAGGAAGAATAATCCAGGCAGAAAAATCTTTTAAATTTAAAAGCCCAGATGCAGGAGCATGCTTGGCATCCTCAAAAGTCAGACAGGTGGGGCTGGAGTGGTGGCTTGGAGGTTATGGCGCTTGCCTGGCATGTGGAGTACACGAGTTCAAACCCCAGCACCCACTTAGACAACTAAGTGTCAGAGCAACGAAAATCACATGAAAAACTAAATAAAAATTGATTCTCTCTGTCCCTCTCTTAAAAAAAAAAAAAGGTGTTATGAAAGAGAAGAGTGACAAGAAATGAGTTCAAAGACAGTCAGGGCAGATGATGTGGGGCCTTATAGGCCAGGATAAGAGTTTCCCCCAGCCTCCCATACGGTTAAGTCAGTGGGGAAGTTCTGAATGATACAACTTACATTTGCAAGATGACCATGGCTGCACTATGGAATAGTGAGTGGAAGCTGAGAAACTGACAATAGTGAAAAAAGGATAGTAGCTTGAACGACTAGTGCAAAAGCACCGGAGAGAGTAAGAAGTGGTTAGATTGTAGCTACAGACTAAAGTAGCAGCTAACTTTGATGATACATCATATACAGGGTATGAAGGGCTTAAGGGGGAGTTATCAGAAGCAAGCAGGAGGAATAGAGATGCTACTTAATGGGGTGAGGATGGCAGAAGAAGAGGTTTCAAAGCACAGAGTACAGTCATAGACAAATGGAGCTTGAATTCTTGTTTAACATCCAAGTACAGAGTAAACAGTAGAATTAGATACACAAATTTGAAGTCCAGGGAGAGACATTGCCTAGATATAGATTTAGAGGTCAGTGTATGTATTTTTTAACAGATGACATTACCTAGAGAGTGAGTGTAGGTAAATAAGTCTCAGAACTGAGTCGTAGGAAACTCAAACACTTAGAGGTTAGAGAGGAAAATGAACCACCAAAGATGATGGATGAGTCGCTAGGAGATATGATCAGAAATGATTTCCCAGAAGGCAAGAGAAAAAGCATTTCAAGGAGGACATGGTTCACCACATCGGTGTAGTGTTAAAATATTAAGATGAAGACAGAATTGACTGTTACATTTGGTAACAACTGGAGACAACTGGAGACTCTACTTTATTTAAATGGTAGAAGAGAAATTCTGAAGTAGTAGGGACAAAAATTTGATTGGAGTTGAGGTCAAGAGAGAATTGGGAGATAAGGTGGGCAATGTTTTTCACCCATGTGCCTGATTATTTCCCTAAGACACATTTAAATAACACAAATTGCTGGACTATAGAACATGTGCTTTTAAAAAAAAGTTTATTAATTTACAGAGGCCTTTTTCTTCATCTCATCACTTATTCTAATTCATATTTTTTTGAGTAACATAAGGTTAAAGACATTTTTGAATATTAGGCAAAACACACGATGAAAAATTTAGGATTTTAAAGGCATTATATTCCTGCTAGAAGTTAGGTATCCAGGATTACTCTGCCCTGTTTCATCCATACACATTTCACAGATGTACTTCTGGAAGAACCTTATTAGGCTTCATAAAAGGAGGACAAAGGAAATTCTGACTTGCATGTGGCTCCCCCTACTTAAAACTTTTAACAAGCACATTTTCTTCCTTTCCTGAAAGGACTCACCTACAGCTGTGTTAGTTCCACCAACATTTATATCATTTTCATCATCAAATTCAATTCTGACTCCTTTTCCATTGCCCGTTGAGACTCCACAACCTCCACTTCGGCAGAGAGAAATTGGAACAACACCATAGACATACGCTAACATAATGGGAACACCAATACCTAAAGAAGAATTAAGTTAGACATTAGAAACCAAAAGGAAATCACATAAGCATGAGGTTTAGAGAAAATATTTTCAAGAGAAAACTGCACAGAAGAAAAATGCTAGGATTCTGAAGATTTAGGTAGAAAGCTTATCAGGTGGATTTATCCAGCTCTTAAAGAATATAAACAAATTCAAGGCTACCAGCCTTTCAGGTACACATAAGAAAGAGCCAGGTCTATTGCAGGGAAGGAGCAGCCAGTCACTAATACTTTCTTTATCTAAACTACCTTAAGAGTGGGCTCCTGGGGCTGAAGTGGTGGCTCAGCAAATGTGGTGCCTGCCTGGCATGCACAGTGATGCAGATTCAAACCTCAGCACCATGTATACAACAAAGTGTTGGAACAACAAAAGCCACATGAAAAATGAAATAAAACTGATTATTTCTTTTCTCTCTTTCATTGTCCCTCTCTTTACAAAAAAAAAAAAAAAAAAAAGAAGAAGAAGAGTGGGCTCCAGAGTCGATAATATTTTTAGAGCTGGTAGAATGGCACACATCTGTAATCCCAGAGACTAAGGAGGCTGAGGCAGGACTGAAAGTTCAGAATCAGCCTCAGCAACTTAGCGAGACCCTGTCTCGAAACAAAAAATAAAAGGCTGAGAATGTGTCTCAGTGGTTACGTGCCATTGGCTTCAATCCCTGGTACAAAAAAAAAAAAAAAAAGAAAAAAGAAAAAAAAAGAAAAAAGCCAATATAAAACTTTTAATCAGTATAATCAGTATAGTTTCTGAATGAGAGACTTTCTTAAATTGTCTTTAAAGATGAATTTAAAAAGTTAACACTTTTATTTTTCAACTGTAATACTTTTGTTTTAAAAATCCTCTTCCATGGGGCTGGAGTGGTGGTTCAGTGGTTACGTACTTGCGTGGCATGCACAAAGACACAGGTCTGAACCCCAGCACCACATACATAATGAAGTGTTGGAGCAACAGAAGCCACATGAGAAACTAAACAAAATCTGATTCTCTCTCACTGTCCCTCTCTCTTTAAAAAATAAAAATAAAAACCTTCTTCCATAAAATTCCACAAAATTTTAGGTAAACAGTATTTTAACAAATTTTCTTACCGACAGTCACAGCAGCTACTACTGGAGATACGATTACAGACAATGTTACACCACCTGCTATGGCCAGATTCCGTTTGTGCTTTGAAACATCCTTGCCTTCATAACGATTGTGAATCTTGAATCAAAAATAAAAATGAGGTTGGGGGATTAAAGAGAAAACACATTACATATTTAATTTAGATGAAACAAAAAGTACATGGGCTAAAGAGACCTTTACACCCAATTTCATAGTTATGTGTCCAAATTCAGGGTAAAGCTATATATATATATTGTTCTTAAGCCATATTCTCACAAATAATTTACTCCTGATTAATAATTTGCTGAAATAAAAAGCCAGTGATTCAACAGATTTTGTGTTTATTTTTTGAAAAGTATTAAGTAAAAGTTGCCTCAAACCTTTATAGAATAGTGCTATAATTGCCAGACATGCTGGTGGACACATGTAATCCCAGCAGCTCGGAGTCTGAGGCAGGAGGATCCTAGGCTCAAAGCCAGCCTTAGCAACTTAATGAGACCTTGTCTCAACATTAAAAAACAAAAAACAAACAACAGGCTGAGGATTTAGCTCAGTGGTAAAGCACCCTGGGTTCAATTCCTGTTACCAAAAAAAAAAAAAAAAAA
>PVKS010036039.1:0-19634 GCA_004027875.1 Aplodontia rufa | reverse complement strand
TAGCAATCAATGTATATAAACTTTGTTATCCAGGGGTAATGCCAAAACATGGATGACCACCTTGGGTTTTACCTGTTGCAGTTTCCCCCAGAAGAACTCATGTGTTAAATGGGTAGCTCATGGAGGAATGACATTGGCTTCTCGGATGGTTCCCCCATCTTCCCAATCTCCAGACTCTTCATATACCCTCCCCGCTTCCCATCCCCCTCCCTACACCTCCAAGCATCCTAGAGAGCCATCCCCCTATTACTCTGAAAGTCATTCAATTTGAAGTTTTGTTAGGTTAGCTGTCTGCCCTACTGCTTCCCCATAAATTCTAGCATCAACAGATGAGAGAAACCATTCAGCTCTTGAGTTTCTGAGATTGGGAGACTTCACTAAGCATAATTCTATTCATCTCCATCCATTTGATTTCAAAAGCCATAATATCGTCTTCTCTAATGGCCGAGTAGTATCCCATAGTATATATGTACCAAAGTTTTTGTATCCACTCGTCAAGTGAGGGGCATCTGGGTTGGTTCCACAATCTAGCTATAGTAAATTGAGCTGCTATAAACATTGATGAAGCCACATCGCTATAATACACTGATTCTAACTCTTTTGGAAAAATATCCAGGAGTGGGATAGCTGGGTCGTAAGGTGGTTCCATCCTTAATTTATTGAGGAAAATCACATTTTTTAAGTGCAAACTAGTAATGTTTAGTAAAAGTGAAAATTGAGCTTACCCCAGAATCATGCAACCCTAATCTAGATAATCTAAAAACTCAGTCTCTGAAATGCATGCACAAAAAGATAAACACTTGGTAGATTTTTCTTTTTTTAAAGAGAGAGGGAGAGAAATTGAGAGAGAGAGAGAAAGAATCAATTTTATTTAATTTTCCATCTGATCTTTGTTTCTCTGACACTTAGTTGTATACATTGTGCTGGGGTTTGAACCCAGGTCATCATGGATGCCAGGCAAGTGCTCCAACTCCTGAGCTACCGCTCCAGCCCCTTAGTAAGTTTTTCAACATACTACTTGGAACAAGTAAAAACCTGAAATGACCTAAATATCCACCAATAGTAAAATGGACAACGTGTGATATATCCACATAGTAGAATGCTATGTATTGGTTGAAATCACAATGTTGTCCATAATTATTATCAGCAAGGATAAATCTTTTAAAAAATGATGTTTAGGGGAGAGAATATGGGGACTTGTTTAATGGTTGTGAAGTTTCTGATTGGAAAGATGGAAAATTCCCAAAGATGGTTGGTGGTAATGATTGCATGAAAATGTGAATTACTGAATACCATTGAACTGGACAGTCAAAAGGTGCTGAAATGGTAAATCACATGTTACTCCAAGACAAGTATTTATTATATGTACCTATATTTTGCACCAAGATGGAAATGCTAATTGGCCTGATTTGATTAAAATGTAATATAGTATCCAATAAATAACTGCATATAGGCCAATTAAAAATAAAAAGATTTTTAAAATTTAAAAAACCCCAAAATTCATTTATTTAATAATTAGATTTACTTTTCCATATATTTTAAATATTCTATTCAATCAATCAAAGAGAACATTGACCTTTCCCTAAAAAATAAAAATAAAGATTAAGTAAACAGGCATCTTTTGAAGTATGGATTGTCTGGGACTGGAGTGGTAGCTCAGCAAATAATGAACTTGCCTGGCATGCCCAAGGATGTGGGTTCAAACCACAGGACCATGAACACAACAAAATGTCAGAGCAATGAAAGACACATGAAAGAATAAATTCAAAACATTTTTTGCTTCTCTCTCTTTCTCACTGTCCCTTTCTCTCTCTTTTTTTTTTTTGAAGTATGGATTGTCTGAAGTTGGCAGTGTTTGTTCACTTGGATACAATGCACGAGGTCCCTCACCAGGATGGAGCAATGGATGGGAGGAAATAGATGATAGAAGGTGAGCAACCAGAGGGAAAACAGAATGGATTGACAGGATGTGAGAGAAGCACAAGTTATTGGGTAAGGTGGAATGGATGAGCCTGGACGGTCCTGGAGGGCTGTCCTCAGTAGAGCTGGGATGGAGCTGTCATGCTTCACTGCTTTCATTCACATCACTCGAGGACCAGACCACACCACACCCACACTACACAATTCACCAGTCACTAAGGGACCTGGACTTTAGTGAATGGAGCCAGGAAAATGTTTTAAAATGAAACCACAACGAATTAAAGATGCACATGGTCATTCTTCTTGTTGGAAAGAATTATGTGACCTAATCTTTGCCAAGACCCTCTTTAGCTGCTGTCAGTTGTTTACACTGGACTGGAGGAGGCAAAGAAGAGACCTCAGTGCCCATCAGGCCACCAGACCTAATATTGCCCAGGCTGAGAGCTGCCACATCATTCCACAGTGCCTAAGAGCTTCCTAAACTTCCCTCTGCAGCCCTCCTCCCTTAGCTTCCAGACCTCTCATGCCTGGCTGTAGAAGCAGGTGTCTGAGTGACTGCAGAAGTCCCCTGCCAGTGAAACAGGCACAGAGGCCAGCCTGCACCCTTCTCCACTGTTGGGTTGATCTGGCTAGACAGTTGAGCTTGCTAGATGGTTCACAGCCTGATCCAGAGTTAGCAAACTTCTGTAATGAGCATATATTCCAGGCTTTGCACACCATTTGGTCTCTGTCACAGTTGCTCAGCTCTGCTGCTGTAGCATTATAGCAGTCCTATGCAATTTATAAACAAATGGTGGCACTGTTTCAATAAAACTTTATTATACACACTGAATTTGAAACCTCATGTAATTTTTGTGTCATGAGATATTAATCTTTTGATTTTCTCCACCATTTAAAAAATATAAAAGCCAAAAAAAATATATATAAAAGTCATACAAAACCAAGTGGACTGCTAGGTTTGGCCACAGTTTTCCAACCTCTGATCTAAAAGCCTAAAAGGATAATTGAAGCTAACACCACAAGATGTCACCCCAAGGGCAATGAGCTTTGGCAGAAGTGGCTCCACAAAGAAGAAAGAGGAAAGTAGAAAGGAAAGAAATGTCAACTTTTCCCTTAAAATCCATGTACTTCCCCCTGTCCAGGCTACTGGCTCATGCCCCCCACAAGAGTGACAACTGAAGCAAAAGCTGCCAAATCCCCATAATAGCAACTTACGTTGCCAATGAGTTCAGAGCACTCATGGAGCTTTTCATTTGATCCTGCCCACAGTCCATAAGGTAGATTCAGAATAGAAGACAGGCACAGACATAATGAACTTGCCCAAGACCACAGACAGCATGGAGCAGACCCAGCATTTGAATTCAAGTGGTCTGGTCTCAGCCTCTGCGCCCTCCCTACTCGCCACGTAGACATTTCCAGAGACTCCTGTTTCAGAATGTGCCATTGTCCCCAGTGACCACGTATGCCAAGCTGGGTCACACACACGGGCACCTACTTCCCCTCCCTTCTGTCCTCAGGCCTCTCATATTTTCCTTCTGTCCTACACAGAGAGGGACAGGTATTTCTCTCCTCCCCAAAAGGACAAAGGACTGCATGCTGACTGCTTGGCCTTTGTTTACCCCTGCAGCACTGTGACCTTTATGAGAATGGAACGAACACAAAACAGGACCACATGACTAAGGGACCTTTGTGCTAGATTTAAGTATAACTAGGCAGATCTACATGAACAGTGAAAAGAACACGGAACACAAGCCTCTTTCTTGAGGACTGATGAGAATGATCAGAACAATGACCATCTTTCTCTTAGAATGCATTTCCCTGGAAATTGAAATCCTGATCTTTTGGAATATTTATTTTTCTAAAGTTGGCCTTGACTATACAGATGATGTGTCACTGTTTATTCTTCTTAAAAATAAGACTTTTAAGCTTCATGGAACTGTTCAGGGTGAGACAATAAAAAGTGTCCCAGCCGGAACTGGAGCCCAGAGGCCCCGGGTCATTCTGGCATAGCCAAGCTGCCACCTTAAACAAGATACCAAATTGGCCCTAGCACTCTAGGCCCACACCCGGAGGGCCCATTGGGAACAGGATTTAAGGAGGGCTTCTGCCATGGGAAGGAGCCAGGTACATAAGAAAAGGAACAAGGAGCCAGAGCCTTGTTGAGTTTCAGGGGTTCTCAAGCCAATGGCACCCCTTCTACCAGTCCGTTATGTTCGGACACCTCCCTCACTGTCACCTGCAATGTCATGTCAGCTGCTAATGCCCATCAATACTCAACCCTAAACATGTCCCAAATCTACCCATGTTTCCCTTCCTCCTCAGCTGTCATCCCAATCCATTGTTCTGCATAGACCAATGCAACAGCTTCCTAACCGAACTTTCATGTCCCCTCCTGCCTCCAGGTTCCACTCAGAGACCAGAACAGTCTTAAGACATGCTTGTGACAGGAAACTTCCCTTAAAAACTCAGGAAAGGCTTGGAGTGGTGGCTTAGTGGTACAGTGCTTGCCTGCCATGCACAAGGATCCAGGTTCAAACCCCAGCATCACGTACACAATGAAGTATGGGAGAAATAAGGGCCAGAGGAAACAAACAAATAAATGTAATTCTCTCTCTCTCTCAATCTCTTTTTAAAAAATCAGGGAAAATAAGAATGTCCTTGCCCTTTCTCCTCGTGTTTGTATGTGATGTGACCCCTACCCAGGACACTGCCCTGTCTCCTGCTGGCTCCTCCTTATCCCCAGGTCTCCACATGGCCATTCCCTCAGGGAACCTCTTTCCCTTCCTCAATCCCTCTTTATAGACTCTTTATAGACTTCCCTTTTCCTATATAGCATATACTTCTTCCTGTTGCCCATCAGAGTGCGCTGCAAGAGAAGAAAAATGTCAGTTCCCAACTTGGTCCCTTGGCCCATTCAGGTGGCTCCTGTCCTCAAGTTTGCATTGCTGTAACTGGCAGCTTTCTCCAGAGTGCCAGATCAGCACCCACACAGGTATGCAAACAAGCCACCAGCTGAAAGCACTAAGAAATCAACACTAGTGAGCAGCAACCCTCAACAGTGGCTCTCTGAATAGGTGCAGAAGCCATGTGGGCTCCCTCACCCTTGAAAGGGACAATGCTGACTTGTGTGTATGTGTGTGTGTGTGTTTCCCAAAGTTTCCTCACAGGACTGAGCTGTAGTTTCCAGAGAGGCACATGCTGAATGACACTTCAGTGTCACTGGCTCCCCTCCCTACATCACTTCCCCTTCTCTTACCTGTGCTTTCTGGCATTACCTCCATGATAAACTGCCTGGTGCTAATCTTAATTCAGATTCTCAGAGTACACTCATATCTTGGTTTCTTTCTCAGTAACAACAGGCACAGAGAGAGGGAAGCTATTGAGTGGCCCCAACATCAGCCTCTGGTCACTACTAACAAGAGTTGGTGGAGTGTCCTTTCTTCCCACTGGTCCCTCAGCAATCAACCTCAGGCCCTGGAGAGATGCCTAGAGTCTCATTCCCTGAAACAGTTGCCCTCCCATACTGCTCTCTTTCAATTTCTCCTTCCCCTCATGGCCTCTTCAAAATCAAATCACTATCCTGGTTATATAAATAAACAGACTGAAACAGTCCACTTATCAGCCATGAGCGGTTTTGTTTTAAAGGAATCTTAATAGCTCTTGAGTTAATCAAATGAAGGCTAATGACATTCTCATAGCAGTTGTGAAAAGGAGAAATTCTAAAACAATGAATATGAACACTATCCCAGTTCTACCAGGTTTATGTGCGTCATCACCTCCAGTGGATTCCATCCTCAGCAATGGTGCCAACATCTCGTTCTACAGATTAGGAGACAGAAATTCAGTGAAGCTGGGGCATTTGTCCAGGTCCCTCACAGAGATTTGGCCCATGTCCCTAAGCAACATGCTTATGTCTCTTGATTTTGGTGTCATTGCTCAGTAGGAATCAGAGTGTTATGGTTTAGACAAGAGGTGTCCCCCAAAGCTCATGCCTGAGACAGTGCAGGAATGTTCAGAGGTGATATGTTTAGATTAATCCACCGATATGGATTAATCCACTGATATGTATTGACTGGGTAATGACTGTAGGCTGGAGGAAGGAGGTCACTGGGCAAATGCCTTTGGGGTTTACATTTTTTCCCTGGTGAGTGGAGCTTTCTCTCTCTCTGCTTCCTGATTGCCATATCCTGAGCTGCTTCCCTCCATCACTCCCTTATACCATAATGTTCTGCCTCACTTTGGGCCCAGAGCTATGGAGTCAGCTAACCATGGACTGAATCTCTGAAACCATGAGCCAAATTAAATCTTTCTTCATCTAAGTTGTTATTGTTGGGTCTTTTGGTCACCGAAACACAAAGCTGACTAAAACATGGGGGGGGAAGATACAAACGTTTTCTACAAGATGTCTGGAAGAATGAAGTTATGTGTCTATCAGAATGTTAGAAGAGGTTGCTGAGCCTCTCTGTATAACAAAATCATCAATTCGTTGCACAAAGCAATTGGAGGAAAGGACAGGGACTCAGCAGTGACTATAGGCCCAAATGCAAGTGGTATTCAGAAGTCACTCTGGGGTTGCTCCGGGATGAGAATGTTTGCTGATTAAGGGTTATAGAAATGGCCCATCCTTTAAATCTTCACTCACTGATAATACTGAGCATATGGCCTTCTGCAGCTCTGGAACCTCCTCCCTCCCTCCTGCCTCTCCTTCTAAGCCTTCCACTTTTAGGAAACTTTGATTATCATTTACAAAATTAATCCCAGAGTCAGGACTTTAAATTTGGTCAGGAATGTTCTGGCTCCACCTTTTGGCAAAGGACCACGGAAGTGGCCTCTGATCCACCCAGCCCTGTGTTGCTTGGAGGCATCTGCTGATTTTGCATTTGCTCTCTGGGGGGCTGTCAGTGGCTGGGGTGCTTCAGTGACACTTAGCATAGTTGGTCACATTTTTCGGTACGCATGAACATGTTTGATTTAGTCACAGCAGTTTTTCCCAGTTTTTTCTAATGCTTATGAGTAAAATTTTCTCTATATGGTTTTCATTTCGAAAGGTTTTCTTTATCTGAGCTGCTGAAGTGGCTGGAATTTTCACCGAGAGTCAGCAGTTCTCACAGTGCAAAGTGATGGACAGTGATACTTTTAATAGGAATACCAATTTTTATTCCTCCTCAGACATTAAGAATACTTATTTCCAATACATCTTTTTTTTAAAGTGAGAAGGACAGTGTGTGTGTGTGTGTGTGTGAGAGAGAGAGAGAGAGAGAGAGAGAGAGGAATCAAAAAGAAAAAAAGAGAGAGAACAATTCTAGGAGAAAATGTTTATTTGCAACCCACAGTTGCAGAGGTCTCAGTCCATAGATAGCTGGCTCCATTCCTCCAGGCTGGAGTGAGGCAGAACATCGTGGTGGCAGAGTGTGAGGGAGAAAGTGACTCAGAACATGATGATCGAGAAGCAGAGAGATTCTACTCTTCAGGGACAAATACACACTCCAAAGGCATGCCCTTGGGATCCACCTCCTCCAGGCACCTCTATCCTACTGTGACCACCCAGCTAACCCCATTAGGGGTTAATGCACTGATAAGGTTAAGACTCCCATAACCCAATCATTTCACCTCTAAACTTGCTTGCATTGTTTCATACATGAGCTTTTGGAGAACACCTAATATCTAAACCATAACTTTATTTATTTATTTTGGCAGTGCTGGGGATCAAACCCAGCATACTTGGCAATACTCTACCACTAAGTTACACCCCTAGTCCTGATTTGATGGTCATATATTGTATGAATTATTGAAATATCATACTATACCCTAAAAATATGTACTATTTAGAATAATAATTTAGAACAAAAAAGATTTAAATATCAAAAATTACTTTTATAAACAAGCAGATATATTTTGCTAGCACCAGCATTTGTAACACAGCCTGTCTATGTAAAGTCTGTACAGGTCAGGGGTTTAAAGCTGTTTTTAAAATCATAATACTTTTCATAATTTGGTTCAAGACTGATCCCCCCAAAAATGAGTACCCCTTTATTCATACTTTAGTGATGATTTTTGACCTTTAGAAAAACTGGAGTCAGGAGGCCTGTGCTTCCTCCAGTCTCAGCCAGTTAAGCAACAGCTAGGGGTTCCTGAGCTTCAGACTCCTGCCTCTCCGGGAGGATAAGTGGCATTTGTTTGGCATCTATGGATGTTCAGAGAATGTTCTTATCTATCAGAAGTGGGGGCTGCTCAGCATTGACAGCTGGATCTGGAGGGCCCCTAATTTGAGCTCAGACTGAGTTCCAGGTCCATGGTGAAGGAAGGAGAAGATTGCCCTGATCTCAGAAATGGTAGTGGAGCCTCTGTACAGGGATAGCAGGTCCAGATGCCCCACAGGACGCTGTGAACACCCTCCCCTTGTGTCTGGCACTTACCCCTCCCTTGTGGTCTATATCATGCATAGCACCCCTCATGCCAAAGGCTCAAGGTGCTATGCAATCAGCCATGTTGCTAGAGCTATCCCTGGGTGATGATGACACTTTTAAAAACTATATTATAGGCTGCCATGTTGGTTTACACGTATAATCCTAGCAACTCAGGAGTCTGTAGCAGGAAGATTGTAAAAAGGCCAGCTTTGGTAACTTAGCGAAACTCTGTCTCAAAATGAAAAGGGTTGGGGATGCAATTCCAGTATTAAAGCAACCCGGGTCCAATACCCAGTACTGCAAATATGTGTATGTATATACATTACTTCTCAAAACTAACTTTCACAAACATTAATGATATTAAAGCAGGTTCTACTTTTTCTCCCCAAATGTATATCCAGGTGTCATCATTGAATTCAAATATCATTATTGAATCTACCAACATCCCACACTTCTTTTAAAGGCTACTTTCACCATATGCTGTGTTATTCATTGTCTTAGTGTGCATAAGCTAAAGCCACATTCTGTTTGCTCCCTCTCCTCTACTGTCATTTCCCCTTGTTGAGTTAACACCTGTCATTCATGATGTCAGTTTGCTATCTTTGTCCTTTGAGAATGCTGTGCATCTGCTGGCTTTGCTGGCCTTGGCTTATAGCAGGAGTTATGCAGAGGCCTGGAGTAAGGCTGACGTGAGGAATCTCCCTTCCTTTCCCTCCTAGATGCAGGCAACCTTGGATCCAGTTCCTCAGCTTCTCTCTGCTCTGAGATTCAATTTCACAGAGAAGCTTCCTGGAGGAGGAGGAGGTTTCGAAGCTTCCAAGGTCTACCAACACCGACAGCCTCTGGGCATGAAACCCATACTTCTGAGATTTTGCTTCCAGAAAGTTCTGAATGTGGGTTCTTCTGCTTCTTCCTATTCATTCATGGTTCTTATCCTCTGTGCTTTCACACTCTCTCATAAGTCCCTCAGAATTTCTGACCCACAATACTTTACCTTCTCTGTCTTTTCATTGGATTTTGAATGACCCAACTTCTCATCATTCATTTACAGCATACAGCTCTCCAAAATTTTATCTGCTGTGGAGAATCCCATGCACATATTCTATAGTGTGTTAAGCAATGTTGGATGCATGACACTTCTAATTTTTAATATTATAAATAATCTCAATGAACATCACTGTCAATATCTTATATCATTTGTTATTTGTCAGAATAGATCCTCAAAACAATATCCACTGGATCAAACTGCATGGCCATGTGTATTGCACATGATGGTTGATGTCACCAACTCATCACCCCCATCTGGAGAAAACACACCTTCACCACTCACTTAGGGCAATTGCTGCTCCTTGTTTCTTTCTGTCTAGTGGATTTGACTTTGAAATCTAATCAAAGACATGTAGACTTAATTTGAGCTTGCTCTTGCAGTTGACTTTGTATGATAAACTTTACAAGTCTCCGTTCTGTGGGATCTATGCAGATGACTGTGTCTCAATATCCATCACTAAGTTATTGGTTCTGGTCTCTGCTGAATTCCTAGCTTGTCATAAAACCCCTGACCCCAGCCCTTGTAGTCCTCCAGCCTGCAGAACTGGCTGAAATCTGCCAACCCTCTGCCAATCCATCGTTGGACTCTGTCTAATCATGCCTTCATTATCATCTGATTACCTTCATTTTCTTATTAAAATCCCAACTGCTCTATAAAACATCACTACTCTGAGTGTGAGAAAATCATGTCTTTGGGAAGGTAAGTAACTCACTTGAAGCAAATGCAGGACTTAACACTCCAGTCCAGCTACCGACAAAGCCTGAACCACTATGAAAGTTTCCAGAAAGATCCCAATCTTCAAACACTGACAACTCCCATGATGGAAGAGACATGCAAACAAAGAGGCATCACAAATTCTGAGTTAGATGTCAAAAACAGCATAGTAGCTGACTGCCACTTCCTAATAGGTACCAGCTCTAAAGAAAATAATTATAAGTGCACAGAGACAGGATTGCTAACTGTGTGTTTTGCAGTGAGTTCTTACTTCCCAAAACAAAGAAGGAAGATATTGGTCAAAGGATACAAACTTTCAGGTGTACGATGAGTACATTCTGAGTATCTAACTATAGCATGGGGGCTATCATTAATAATACTGTATTGTTTACTTGACATTTGTAAAGAGAGTAGGTTTTTTTTTTTGTTTGTTTTTTGTTTTGGTTTGGTTTTTTTGGCACCACGGATTGAATTCAGAGGTGCTTAATCATTGAGCCACATCCCCAGACTTTTTGATTTTTTATTTTGAGACAGAGTCTCTCTAAGTTGCTTAGAGCCTCACTAAGTTCTTAAAGTTGGCTTTGAACTTGCAATCCTCCCGCCTCAGCCTCCCAAGTGCCAGGTGCCACCATCCCCAGCAAAGAGAGCAGATTTTAAGTGCCCATCTGATACACACAAAATGGTAACAATGAGTGGTGATAGATTCATCAATTGATTTAATCATAGTGATCAGTATACAATGTATACATATATTAAATCATCACATTATTCTCCTTGAATAGATACAAATTTTGTCAATTACATATTTAAAAATAAAAAAAGAAGAATCCAGCACTTCATGTGTATATGTAGATTGTCTAGCCAGAATTATTCCAGTGGTTACTGAGCAAGAGCGAGTTCCCTGTCTTTGGAGATATTCAAGCACCAACTGGAAATGAGTTAGTAGAAATCCCAGCTCTGCATGAGTAGATGGGCTGATCAGAATTCCCAAACCCACTCTGTAGACTTTGCCTAACTGACTCCATCAGCATCCCTTGAGAAATATTCCAAAAGTACAGAGGTCCAGGCCCAGTCACAGAAATTCTGATACATAGTTTTGGGAGAAAGCCAATAGTGCTGGTAAATGAAAACAGAAAAATCCAGACACATATTATTGCTTATTTCCCCGGTGTAAGTGCTCCACTCTAGCCAACTCCAGGCTACCAATAAAAAATCATTCAATGTACAGTGGGAAAGATATGCAGAAGCCAACATAACATAGTATCCCACCACATAGACACAATAGGTAACATTAACTTTAAAAAGAGTACAGACATGGAAAAGTATAAAGCTGTCAAAAAACAATATTTTGCATAGTCATTATCTGTGACTTTGCAGGAGAGTAGCTTGGCAGAAGCCACTTATATCCAGTGATGCTGGTGATCAAACTCAGTGAGGTCAGATGGACGTCAGTGTGCCCCGAGTCTGTGATGAGAAGGCACTAAACCTCCATGCTGTTTGCCTCAAATCCACAATCACAAAAAAACTCAGGACCCAGATGCAAGCACTCGGGAATGCCTGATAAGGAACTCAGTTGGGGCCTCCAGCTGGCTCTCAAGGTCAGTGAAAAACCTTTCCTTATAGTTGGGTATTCTTGGATTTTAAGTCCCAGCCACTGGTAACCTGGTTTCAACCCAACCTGGATGGGATGTGTGAGACTCTAGCAGGTCTTTCAGAGAATGGGTCTGTAGGCACAGCCTAGAAGTTTCCTATCACTCTTCCAGGGCAATGAACTCAGCCCATTCAGGCCTCCTCCAGTGCCAATGCTCTGCAGAGAGAACTGCTGGGCTTGGAGCCCAGGATCCTACCTCTCTTCACTCTGCTCATGCAGAGCACCCTGTGGTGCTACTCTGAGCCTCCAACAACCCCTAAACCCAGGCAGCTGTAGGAGAAAGTGCTTAGATGTTGCTACAGTTTGAATCTGAAATGTCCCCAAAGACCCCTGTGGTAAACAGTTGGTCCCCACCTTCATACTACTGGGAAGAACCTTTAAGAAAGAGGTATGGCCTGGTGGGAGGTCTTTGGGTGTGTCCTTGAAGAGAATAGCAGGATGCCAGTGCCTTCTCTCCTCTGTTTTGCTTCCAGCCATGAAGTGACTGCTTTTGCTCCACTATGTACCTGTACTGTGACACACTGCCTCATCACTGGCCCGAAAGCAATGGAGCCAAGAGACCATGGAATGAAACCTCTAAAACTGTGAGTCACAGTGAACCATTTCTCTTTATAAGCCGATCCTGTCAGGTATCTGTTACACTAATAGAAAGCTGACTAACATAAATGGGACTTATTTATGAACTTCCCAGCCATGTATGAAGGGCCACAAAGGATTAGTAGCAACTCAATATCAACTCTGGGCTGGGTCAAATAGTAAGTACTTCTGGAATGTGGCTATTAGGAAGGGAAACTGACTAGTTTCCAGTGTTCAGTATGTGTGTTCATTTCCTGAGGACTGTTATAACCAATTATCACAAATTTAGATGGCTTAAGACAACAGAAATTTATTCTATCACAACTCTGAAGAATCAAAGTTCAATACTGGCAGGGTCATGGTCTCTCCAAAGCTTTAGGGAAGATATTCCCTTGCCTCTTTCAGGTCTTGGTGACCCCAGGTATTCCTTGGTTTGTAGTGACTAGTGACATCATTCCAGTCTCTGCCTCCATCTTCACAGAATGTTCTTCCATGTGTGGATTACCCTGTGTGTCTCTTTTCCTCTTATAAGCACACTAGTCCTACTGGATTAGAGGCCCACCCTACTCCAGGATGACTTCACCTTAACTAATTACATCTTCAGAGACGCTATAAGAATGTGAACTTATTTGGTCACATTGTGAAGTTCTAAGTTTCTGTGTGGATGTGAATTTTGGAGGGATGTTCTTGAATGGAATTCACATTTGATATATAACCAGGTTGCTCCTAGCAGGAAGTGACAAGATGCCCCAGTACAAATTGACACAACTACAAAGACTGTGGGGTCAGGGCCCCAGGCTGCAATCTGAGTTCCGCCCCTTGGTGACTGTTTAATTTGTTACCCTTACTTAGCCCCTCTAAATCTCTTTCTCTCTCTCTTTAAAAAGAGAGAGAGAGAGTGTGAGAGAGAGATGGAGAGAAAGAGAGAATCGATTTTATTTAGTTTTTCATGTGGCTTTCCTTGCTCGGACACTTCGTTGTATATGTGGTGCTGGGGTATGAACTGCATCCTCGCACATGCCCGGCAAGCACCGTAACCGTTAAGCCATTACTCCAGTCCTGTCCCTCTAAATCTCAGTCTCCACATCTGATAAAGGATATCATTTCAATTGCTTAGGAAGTGACGAGCCTTTTAAGCATCAATGCATGGTCTGCAATCTTAGCCCATCTCAAGCTATAAGAAAAAAAAAAAACAAGGATTGTATATAAAAATGCCCAGGATCACATGTTCTTATATAGTTCATTCTGCATTTGCCATTAATAACAAGAGCAACTCAGGAAAATAAATTCAACAGTGCAGCCCCAGAAGGTTTATTCTAGACCTCTCCACCCTCTCTTTCCAACAGCTCACCTTTCCCAGTTGCAACAGGTCTGACAATGTCACTCATCATTGATAAGACTCTGAACGGCCTTGCTGACCCTGGGAGCACTGACACAATGGACACAGAAACAGATGCCTCCGTCACCTCTGAAACCTGACAAAGGTCCAGAGGAGATGGGTGCAGTCCCTCCTGCTTCCTCCAGACCCCGCCCTCCCTCCTGGCTAGAACTCCACAGCACCACACCTACCAAAGAGGAAGAAGCTCCATTTCCACTCAGGGCTCTGACAGACGCCCTTTCTCACCCCATGTGGAGGCAAGTGTCCCAGTGTCAGACTAGGGAAATGAAGGTCACTCTTCTCTCAGATAGCAAAAGTGTCATGCAAACAGAAAATCCACCCAGTTGCTTAAATGCAGTCTACTCTATACGGACAGTTATTCCTCATGTCCACATTAAGGATGCTAAAGAATTCACTAGTTTCAGGTTAAAAAATGACAGGGTTTCACAGTTTCTAACACTTTTAATCAGATACCTTGCTCTGTTGGGTCCTCATAGAGCCCCATGATTGTAAATCTACCAGCATTTCCATCCTTCAGATGAGAAACCTTTGGCACAGAGCAGTTGCCTAGCTAAGGTGGGAACCCAGACTCTGATCCAGACTCAGGGTCCCTATAAAGGTCCTGAATTACTTGAGGAGCAGTTTTCATCCTGCCTGGTTTGTTCTGGAGGAGATGCCACTCACCTCTCAGGAGAAGGCTTTAGTCTCATACTCACCTCACAGGGTCACAAGCTGCCATAACTTTTCATGGCATCTGAGGACCAAGGGATAGTGTAGCCCAGCAGAGAAAGCTGGAAACTTGGTGCACAAAAATACAAGGATGTGAAACTGTCCTCAGCAAATGCCCTGAAATGTCCAATCTCAATCCATTTATTGTCATACCTGCCTGGAACCATTGTATAAAGGCAAATTAGCCTTTATACAGCCCAAAATCATACTTCCCACTGTGAACCATACAAGCAGCACCATTATTATCCCATTAAACACTCCAAAGGCTTTCTTTGGGGAGAAAAGGCCACATCACCAATTACACAGAAGCTGGCCTAAATTTAAGCAATTTCTGTTGGTTTCAAGACTTAATACCTGATGACTGTGCACACCTGAGCTACTGAAGGTCAACAGAGGGAACTGACCTTCCCTTCTTGGATGAGCCCAGAGTGGAATCCTAAATAGCCTATTAATCTTTCAGTAGCTCACAATGGGTTGGACATTTCCCTTTAAGCTCTACAGCTTAGTTTCAATGAAGCCTTGTAGTTTAAAGCTCTTAGTTAAGCCATCGTTACTTTAGATATGTGGAAAATTCATTTGCAAGCACAGCATTTTTGACAGTTTGTGATTTGCACTAGGAAGTGACTCACCTTCCTCTAAACCCCAGGCAGTCTCAGCTGGGAAGAGGAAAACGATTGCCAGGATCAGGGGAATCAGACAGATGCACTATAATTCATACCCTAATGGAATATATACTACTAATTTGATAAAGGGATGGCTGTAGGATAAGAATTTCCAGTGGTAGAGTTTCCTCTAAGAGCCCAGGACATTGGAGGACCCAGACCAAAGATCCCTATGCATTCTAGAGTAAAACTGCAAATATTTATATCAAAGATCAAGGGTCATGTGACATCAGGCTTCTCCACAGCCACACTGGAAGCTATAAGACGTAAAACAATATTTTTTCCATGCCAAATATAAGTAATCTAACCTAGAATTCTCTACCCAGATGTCCTACTCCATTTGGGCTGCAATAATGAAATAGCTTAAAATAGGTAATTTATGAACAACAGTAATTTATTTCTCATAATTCTGGAGGCAGTAAAGTCCAAGATTAAAGCCAGATTAGGTCCCTGGTGAGGTTTCATAAACAGCCATCTCCTCACTGTGTCCTTATATAACAGAAGAAATAAATAAGCTTCCGCAAAATTCTTTCATAAGAAAGGATTTTATAAATTTTATAATTTATGAGGATAGAGCCTTCAAAACCTACTCACCTCCCAATGGCCTTACATCTTAATAGCATTGTATTGGAGAATTCAACATATAAAGTTTTGGAGGGCAAACATTCAAACCATAGCATCAACCAATCAAGTAAGTATGAGAGTAGACTGCAGTCATTTTCAAATGTGCAAAATCCTGAAATTTTTCCAACTTTCCTCTCATTCTGAAAAAGCGACTAGAGTTTGTTCTCTATCAAATTGAAAGAATTAATCAAAGAATGTGGTAACATAGAATCCCAGAAGCAGGAAATCCAACACAAGAAAGTACAGGGAAATCCCTGGAGAAAACCCAGGTAAAGGTGCCAAGATGGCAGTGATATAGGAGATCTAGACTTCCATCTTCTGTGGAGGAGTCAGGGAGCTCTAGGAGAGAATTATTCAAGAGAAAGAAATTTAAAGAGCATCTATTATGAATACATTAAGTTACTAGAGGAGATTTTGATAATAGATTATTAGTTTTTATTTCAAGAGTACGAACGAAAATATTTATGAACTCCAAGAAAAGCAAAAAGTGAAGTTGGGGAAAGTGATAATAGTATATACTATGGGCTAATAGAATACAGGACTCAGCTGTTTGTGATGATGAAATGCTCACAAAATATAAACACTGAATAGGGAGGGACTTCACCAAAACCACAATATGAAGAAACTACAATGGACATGTTACTACAGATCCCTGCGTGCCTTTGTGTGTGGTATATGTGTGGAGTATATTTGTGTCTGTGTGTGTGTGTGTGTGTGTGTGAGAGAGAGAGAGAGAGAGAGAACGTGCAAAATAGAGAGAAAAGAGGAAGAAAAGAAGATAGAAAGGATGAAAGGTTAGTATCAGGCCTGGGACGACCAAGACCTCAGAATCTGTCTTGTCTGCTTCCTAGAGGTGACAAAAGTATGGTTAATAAAGATACAATGTCCATCTGATTTGCTCAGGAAGCCCTAATTTCTAGAGCTACCCTGAAGTGAGGAGACTGAGCTTACCCACAGCCTTGGACCCGTGATACAAGGACGGTATAAAAGATTGAGGAGAAATCAAAGTTGTGGCTTCTCTGTCCAAGTAATCCTACTCACTACGGCTCTTCTCTGTGGCAGGTGTACCAATCCCATGTGGAGAGAAAGCTGCTGGACTCCCAATGATGAAGATGCTGACTGCCTTCCTCATCCTGTCCTGGACTACAGTGTGGTCAGAGATAAAAGCCTGTTCAGCACCAACTCCACTACATCACCACTGCCATTCTAGTAAGCATCAGAGTCAAACACTCATCTTCATAAAGAAAGTCAATGACAATGCCTAAGACTGGAAAATCAAGATGTAAATGTAAATCAGCATATAAATGTGTGATTGAAATGAAGAAACCAATTGAAGGCCACTGCCAGGGAGCTAGAAATGGGATATGGGACCAGAAGAGGGAGGGCTGGTCCAAGGGCCATGCCATGGGAGTTTTTTGACTTTTTAAATTATGTGCACCATAAACTTGATAAATATAAATATTTTAAAAGACTTTGGAAAGACAAAAAAAGAAATGTGTAAAAATATTGCAACTTTGAGTTCACAAGGCATTAAGGCTTTTTAATCTCTTTAAACAGTACAAAATAAAGTTGTAGGATTGAAGAGAAATAAAAACAGAGGTAGGTATTTACCAATGCTCTTCTTCAGGTAGATGTTCCAAACAAATTTCAAAGCCTCTTTGCAACTAGATTGATCTTTCTAAGCATACTTAATTCTGCAGTGTGTGTGTCAAGATGAATTTCTAAAATGACTATTACTTTTTTATTATCATTATTAGAAGAAACTTCTATAATAGCCGACTCATCTCACATTTGTATTCTATAAGGTGCTGTGCTAGACTCTTAAATTATTTTATGCAAACTTTAGCAGCAGCCTTTTGAGAATGTTGCCTGTATTACCATCATCTTATAGTGAGCTATTCAAAGCCCAAAGAGATGAGTTCATCTGTGAAGCACCATAAACGGGAGATAAAAAGCCAGGACACAGAGGGGACACAGACTACCTCTTGGTTTTTGCTTTTTTTGCCTCTACTTCTATAATTTTTAATGTCAATTCATTTAATCCAAGATGGTAAGAATGAATCCCTGTCTTCACTATTATCATCCACATATGCTTTTTAATGCCAAATTATAACCCAGCAGGTATATGAGTCTTCTTGGGCTTCCCTAATTAAGTACTCACAAACAAAGTAGTTTAAATCACCTAAATCTATCGTCTCTCAGCTCCGAAAGTTGGAAGTCCAAGATCAAGGTGCCAACAGGATTGGTTTCTCCTGAGGTCTCTTGGCTTTCAGATAGCTGTCTTCCTCTTGTGTGTTTATGTGATCTTTTTTGTGTGTGTCTGTGTCCTAATCTCTTATTAGGACACCAGTTGTATTGGATTAAGGCCAAACTGTATTAACTCATTTCAATTTAATCACCTCTTTATAGGGTTTACTTCCAAATACGCTCATATACTAAATTCCTAGGGCTCTAACATATGAGCTTTAGGGGATACAGTTCAGCCTGCAGAAAGGGCCTTTCCACAGCAATAAGTGTGTTGTGTGGAACACCTCAGATGGGTTCATAAACTGTGAAGGGAACATACATATCCTAAGACTCAACTTGGCTAGTTGCCAGCCCCTGGTCCCAATTCCCTGGGGGTCCATATGCAGCCTCAGACATTCAAGCATTTTTCAAGCTGAATCAGGAAACATGCTCTCAGGAAGTCCACATAATCTTGTCCATTGTCACTGAGCACCTAGCAAATGTGCATAACAGAGGTTGTGGCTAGAAAAGCAGCCTTGAGGGTGGGTTTCAAGCCAGGTGCTCAGATCTGAGAGGAACTTGCAGAAAAATCAGATCCTTGCTGTGAGGTAATGGAACTTGTACAGCTTCAGAACCCCATGTTGAGGCAAAGTCATTCACCTGCTGAGAAGACCCTTCTTCATTATAGCTTCATAGCCCATCCCCTTGTTATCCAGATCCATGCAGACCTTGATCTTGGGTAAAAGAACACTACATCAGCCTAAATTCCTATTTTCAGCTCTAAAAAGACAGCTGGGAATGAGTTGAAAACCCAGTAGAACTTTATGAATTTCCTCTGAATTTCTAAGTGCCAAGAAGCAATGGGCAGCAGCCCCTGAGGCTGGGATTTAAGCGCTTGCCACTAGGTCTGCAGAGGTCTCACTGCTTAATGGCTCTTCCTCAGTGTCCACACCTGTGACTCTGTTCATGAGATGACGCCTCAAAGAGGGATTGCTGACACTGATATCCCCTGGGAAGTTGTTAAATATGTGAACTCTGGGTCACCCTGACCCTCTGGCTCTGACACTGGGTGCGGTACAACTATCTGTGCTTAACAATACTCCAGGGCTCTGACATAACTAACATTTGAGTAATGACATTGAATTGAGAAGAGATTGGATGGTCTGAATTTCTGTTTTGCAACAACACAAGTCATAGACGCCTCCTGGGGCCGAACTCCACACAGCGGAAACCAGGGTTTAGTGCTTACAGAGCACAGAGAGACAGTGTTTTAGTTATTTCTAACAGAAAACATGGAGGCAACTCTCTTGGCTCCTGAAATGCAGAGAACCAAACTAGTTTGCTGGAGGCCACATCTGATGAAGGGTGGACCCAGGAAAAGGGAGACTAACCACCAGGCTTCTCCTATTGCACTGTCCTGTGGAGACTAGGGGAGTTGGTTGAGAGTAATTTCTGAGACAGTGTGTGTGACCAGCTCCCCAGGAAGGAAGCCCAGGCTGCCAGTCGCAGCCCTAGACAGCAGCCTTGATGGTGCCAGGTGCAGAGCACTCCTCAGCTTAGGCTACATCCCAATCAACTAAATCAGAAATTCCAAAGAAAATTCTACTATCCTTAGTTGAGTTTGAATGACTAGATGACAATAATATCTTTGGGTGCTTCAAGAAGCAGAACCTGAGGGTGTCCTGCTTCCAGGTACCCC
>PVKS010036038.1:0-19630 GCA_004027875.1 Aplodontia rufa | reverse complement strand
TCCTCCTGCCTCAGCCTCCTGAGTTGCTTGGATTACAGGTGTGCACCACCATGCCCAGCCAAAATATGCTTACCTTTAAAACATTTGCAAATGGTTTGGGAGGCAAGAATGACACACATGAATGGACATGTCCAGGAGCAGATAGAACTTTTATTTCCCCAGCTAGAGCCAAACCACTGCACTGTTTCTGTCACATTTGTGAAATATATAAAGTCTCAGGCACTCAAATTTTCCATGTATCTCTTTTTGATTTGGTTAAATTTGTTTGTTAAAGAAACATTACAGCATTGCCAAAAAAAAAAAAAAGGAAGCCTGGCTATCATGTGTCCTGAAGTGAAAGGAAGACTCTAAATTAAACACAACAAAAAGAAAAGAACTTTATTAACCAAGAGTTACGTCCGGGGCCTTCAAGCTGGCGCTGGTTGCCAGCGGAGACGTCGAAATGGAAACTGGAGAGTGTCATGGTTAAACCACAAAGCACTCGGGACAAACTGAGACTGAGTGGAGATCAGGGCTTCTCCTTCAACTCCTGGGAAGGACCAACGCAAGATCTGGGGTCATTTCCTCCCTGCATGTTCGAGGTCGTTTCGTGCCTTATCCCCACGTGTTCCTCACACCCCAGAACTGCTGCCCCACACTGGGGAGCACGGCACAAACCCACGAGTCACTGACAAGAAGGCCACACATATCCAGAAAGGAAGAGAGCAGATTCAGGGCGAAGGTGCTGAGGGATGGGTCAGAAGAAGGCAGGAAGCAGAGGGTGGAGAAAAGAGGAGGGCAGTAGCCTTTTGACGCATGCAGATTGGGGACAGGGAGGAAACCCATCCCACCATGGGAAAGGAGCTGTCAGGGACTGAAGAAAATGAGTTCAGGCCCACCGAATGAGGCACAGTATGGAACTGAAACTCAGGAAGACATGTTTTGATAACATAGATAATAGGGAGCCGGTGAGGGCTCTTGAAGAGAGGCGAGGCCTGGTGGCGTGGAGTCTGGCAGAAACACTCACGCCAGGGGTTACGTCTCATGTCGAATTCTTTAGAAACAGCTGAAGACTGCAACTCTTGCACAAACAATGGTTTACTGGGAAGAGCTCCTGTTCAAATGAGTTACTATGGGTGAGGGGGTTCTCTAAAAAGGGTGGTAGGAGAAGCAGGATAGAGCCAGGAAGACTCTGAAAACAGAGGCTTGCTTCAGTCTGATCCCAAAGGAAGCTCTGGAGCAGGCATTGCTCACCGGAGTTGGTCCCCGCTAGGGAGAGGAGACCAGGCTTTGAAACCCACCCCCATCAGTCGTTGACCAAAGTCTGCCCCCAAGGCAGCAGGGAAGGGGCAATTATCCAAGAAAGAGGCAGCTGTGGGTGACTAGCAGTCCACCCTTCCAGGAGCTGAGGGAGGGTCTACCTGCCTATCAAGGGCATCCAGGCACGACATCCTCAGTGTCCACCTGGACCGACAAGTGCTGTTGAGGGTAGGCCATGGGTCAGGGGCTCAGCAAACAGCAGTCAAACAGCCTTGTGCTCGCAATCAATGTGAAGCTTTAAATCTCAAGCAGGATAAAGAAGTCAAAAGATCTGGGTGACCTCAGTCCATCATTTCCCCTTCTGTGGACTGAAGCTTTCCCTTCCACAAAACAAAGAGGAAGGCCTAAGTTACTTCTAATTCCCTCCTCCTCTGCAACTCTTTGATGCTGAATCATGGCACACTTGGATATCACATGTCCTGGCAAAGCAAGAAGATACCAGTTCCGCAAATAGAAATCAGGAGAACTCAGAGGTCACCAGCAATCCAAGGCGAGGGGCCCAAAGTTTGGAAAGAGAGGTCAAACTCAGAGTCTCGGGGTAAACAGGCAAATGTGTATGAGAAAATATCACCAAGTGGGATCTGGACTCCACCTAAATTCTCAACTTAAAGGGCTCCAAGAATCTCTGAGCCTGAGGCCTGGGTTGCTTAGAGGCCAAGTTGATGGATATGGCTGGGGGTATCTGGGCCAGAAGGGACAGCAGTGCAAGATACAGCAGGCAAAGCAGACAGAAAGAACTGGAGTCAGACAGATGCCCCTGAAACGATGGGGGTCAAGTCCTGACAAACTTCTCACGAGATGAAAATATTGTCAAGTGGGAAATACGTTTAATACCTCAAACATCACGGCTTCACAGTGCAGTACATGGTGGAGCATCGGTTGCTTCCTCTTGTGATCGGCTGATGGCAGCTGAGCGCGGCCGCCCATCATTAAGAGAGAGTACCGCACAGCAGGGCCCCAACCCAGGGCGAGATCCAAATTCCAAGTGCAGGTTCAACAGGCTGCTGGAGCTTCCCCGCCACTGTCAAGTCAGGAAATCAGTTGACTACTGCTTGTGTTCTCTGACCTGGCTCTGGTGGTCCCAGAAGGCCTAGAGACAGACAGAAGAAATAGCCCCTTCTGCAGGCGACAGGAAGTACGAGGCCACCTGGGTGCTCTGAGTTCCTCTGGTCAGCTTTTCTACCTCTTGCTCCCTGCCATCCTGCCAAGGGATTCACGCACACAGTGCCTCCTGTTTTCCTTCCACACTGTGATTAGTCATAGAAGGTGGTAAGGGACAGGGACAGGGTTCCTGAGACTCCGTGCATGTCGGTTATGAGGTCAGGACTGAGTGTTGGCATCCCGTGCTGTCTGGTGGCGCTCATCAGCAGAACTGGGCTGGCCTCTTTGCGGGAGGAAATTCAGGCGCTGTTGGATAGCAACCTGAGAAGGGGTGCGGACGAAGGTGATCCAGATCCCTTCTCTTCCCCCTAGCATCTGCTTCAAGATTCACAGTCACGTTTCCCCCTCCACTTCCTGGCTCAGTGCCTCCTCTGCTCCTCTCCACAGGGCTGGACAACATACACAGGATCACGTCCCAGGGCCGCTACGAGCTGCGCGTGGATATGCGAGACGGACAGGAGGCGGCCTTCGCCCACTACGACAAGTTCTCCGTGGAGGACGGCCGAAGCCTGTACAAACTCCGCATAGGAGGCTACAATGGCACTGCTGGTACCTGTGGTCCCCAGGGCACTGGGATGCACCAGTCAGGCCCCCGAGTTCTAGACCTGAGCTGCATGGGGAAGTAGCAACACCCACAGAGCTCGCAAATTCTCTGCTAGCCAGAGAAGAGTGCTGGGACGACCGAGGTCAGCAACTCTGGTCCCGGCCTCCTGACCCCTCAGGTGACTGGAAACCAATTTCTCAGGATTTTGGTTTCCTCATATGGAAAATCATAAAAGATGTTCTTCCCACATCACAGAGTAGACAGGAAAAATGCAGCAACTGCCATGAAGGTACCCTTAAAATATTTTATTAAACAGTGCAATGTGAGAGCAGAAGATTGCTTTTCTTAGCGAGATTACCCTGAATGGACCCTTAGCTCGAGACGGCGGCGGGCACAGCTCTCATCCGGAGAGAAACCCCTGCAGTGGTATTCAGGAAAACCTTCTTTGACCTAATGAAAGTCCCTGAGATGCCCTCTCACCCCTGCCACCAGCTGTCATCCTAGCACTCATCGAGGAGCAAAGGACACTCCTTAAATGTTCCTCCCCAGCCACATTGCTTTGCTTTCTCCAGAAGAGCCACACTCACCGCCAGGTGTTCAGTGTAGATCTTCATGACGTTTCTACTGAGCAGACAAGCTGTCCCACGAGCTCTGCAGCATTAACAGTTCCATCAAGACCCCATGAGGCTGCCTCTCAGGCTTTGCCGGTCTGCTCCTTATTTCCTGTTACAGCATACCTCATAAAGCCCGCTGCGCCAGAGTCTACTGTCTGGTACATGGAGTTACTGGCCCTCTCATTGGCTCCAATTTCAGGGCTAAATGCTGGTGCTTAATTTTAGCAACATTTTTTGGCCTCTTGGAATTAAGGCGTTGCCCTTCCAATTACCGCATCGGCTCACTTATTCCCCTCTGCAGCCAGGTACTGTTACTGAAAGGGAAGACGCACTTTCTTTTGTTGTTCACATTTGAGATCATTCCCAGTGGCAGTCAGACAAGCCTGGGGAGCCCCAGCCAAAGGTCTAATTTGCCACACTTTGAGCGTAAAATAGCCATTGAAATGGACATATCAAACAAAATGTCAGACTAAATCCTTTCAAAACTAACCAGATGCCATTCACTCCCCAGGATTAGATTAGTGCTTGTAATTTCCTAGAGGAAGCGCAGCAAGCCCTCCACTTCCGTGCTGCCTCCCCTTCCTCCATCCTCTTCAGCCCTCTGCAGTCTGTGCTTTGCCTGTCCAGCTGGGCCCGGCCCCTGCTGCCTCTGTCCAGCCCTGTATCCCTGCTGGGGCCTCCATGGTGGAACTGGGGGACTCCAGTGTGTCAGAGGCAAATCCTACCACCAGCCTTCAACCCTCAGCTCATCTGATGGAATCCTTGCTTGCTGAGTCCACCCCGCTAGGTGGCTCCACACGGTGGAGGATCCTCCTAGACCAAGCAGCTTTGCAGGGGGAGAGGCTCATCCCCTCTTTCTGGCATTTTAAATACTGCCCAATTCCTTTGGCTTTGACCTTGAGTTGTTGCTCGATCTCACTAGACTGTTGGCATTGAGCCATTCTGGGGTCTCCAGTCTAAGTCCAGCCCTTTCTCCTGCTCCCTGTTCCTCAAGTAACCAACCTACCAACCTCTAGGTAGGGTTCTACTTGGATTAGAACCAAAAATTCCAAATCAAGTTATCAACAGGAAGTTGTTGAGCAACTCCTAAACATTTATTGTACATGTTGTGGGTACTCAAAAGAAGCATAAGAAATGGCCTCTACAAAAACTACACATCCGGTTAAAGAAACAATTAGGAAGTAGCTCACCCCACCATGAAGGACACTCCCTTCCCATGGAAGCGGTGCCCAGTAGGGTGGTTGTGGAAGGCTCATGATGGTGGGGCATGTGACGAGGTGCCAATGGTGAGAGACGCTGCTGGAGGAGAAGCCACAGAAGGAGCAGCTGGTGTGGAGAGGGCAGGCTGTGAAGGGCCCCAGGGCAGAGTGTGAGTTCAGAGGAGTAGGAGGAAAGCAGGGGAGGAAGGAGGCCAGAACCTCAGCACCCCCACACCGACAGCAAATTTAGTCTTAGCGTGGTGGACAGCAGGGAGCCCTTATAAGTCCTGAATGGCATAATAGACATTGGCTTGTAGGAAGGTTAGCGGCACAGCCCTAAACAGGATAACATAAATCTGAGCAAAGAACAGACCAGCCGGAGGCTCAGCACCATTCCTGATGGGAGGTAATGGGAGACTGGACCAGTGATAGGAGGTGGGGAAAGGTGCGCACCTGAAGAGTGGCTCAGGAGGGAAGAACCACGATTTCACTCGTGCACTGGACACCTGGATGATGTATGAGGCAGAAGGGGAGGGGACACAGATTTGGGGATGATATAAAGACCAACATCAGGAGGACATCTAAGATGGCAACAGGGAGCATCAATTGGAGGCTGGAGAGAATTGCTCCAAGAGAGCGATGGGGGAAAGGGGCAATTCGAGACTGCAGAGGGACACGCAGGTGAAAGGTGGTGACCAGGGTGGAGACAATAGCCAGGTCAGCATTCAAGAAAGGGTCACAGGAGAAGAGGATTAGCACATTAGCTAGATAAAGGATAAGAGTATGACTTAGGATAAGAGGACATGGAGATGCTAAAAGAAACAGAAGGAAATGGAAGAAATCTTTTCTGCCTTTTCTGGGACTGGAAAGAGATGTTGAAGAATAAGTTGTAGGTGCATCTAGATGATGCAAAATCTGAATCCTGGGTTAGGGATATAGCCCAATGGTAGAGTACTTGCCCAGCATGCATGAGGCCCTGGGTTCAATCCCCAGCTCTGAAAAAAAAAGAAGTAAATAAAATAAGAATCCCTGAAGAGTAGAAGGAGAAGATGAAGCGTATGAAATAGAGACAGATACATGTTGCCTTAGGACTCCCCCACTCCCAGGAGGTCAGATTTCCCTGTAAAATAAAATCTACTAGCCAAGAGATTGGTTGTGGGATTCATCAGAGGCCACAGTGAGCAGCCACTGCCGGTGTAGCTCAGAGCCACAGAATCAGAACCAAGTCTCAAAGCGTTAAGACAACCTCAGACTCAGCCAAGGTCACTGTCTTTGGACTGAGAGCACAAGCTCCCCTCTCAACATCACTAGCCATAAATCCCCCCACCAAATTTCACCAGTCATTAGAAGTTAATAACAATCTGACCCTCACTTCAAATCTTCAATTCATACGAGCCCCCTGCACAACATCCCCAATGAGAGAGCACCCAGCCCCTATTTCCCTGAGAACAGAATTTGAGACAGAACTCTAAGTAGCCAACCCTACTTGCAGGAAGCTCAGATATTTAGGTAATTTCTCCTCTGATGGTTAGCCAAAACATGCCTCTTTATGGTCTCAACTTACTGTATACAGAACTACTTAATATTTCTTTTCCTCAATAGCCCATCAGATATTTGACGATGGCGATCATGGACCCACCTGCCCCTTTGAGTCCGCTCTTCCCAAGAGACAGCCCATGGTCCCACCCACTTCTCCTTTGATGGTCCCGATGTTTTCATCCTCCTATTTCCTGTAGATGGGAATCCTGGTTTGCAATGTCCCTCTTCTCAGGTGGACCAAGTTCTGAACTGGGCCTGGTGACATGTTCTCATCAGGGCTGGCCAGGCTGAACTTGCATAAGGGAGACCCAGAATGGTCCAATCAGCACTGCTTGTCCCTGAGCACCCTGTCCCAGTGCAGTGTCCCAGTGCCTGGAGGAAGCAGGTGGGGGTGTGGAGAGGGGCTGTGTGGATGAAGTTGTCAGGGAAAGTCAGGGGGTGAGGAAACAGGCTGGAGTGGCCCTGGGGAGAGTGGAGGAGGCCCTCAGCAGAGCCAGCTGAGGAACAGAGTAGAGGCGGGAGAGGCAAGTGAAGTTCCACAGGCAAGGCCAGCACCCCTGGGAGTGGGTCAGAAGTCCTGATCCTCTGCTAAGAGGGACACATGGGACAGCCTCCTGGATGTTCTTTCTTGCAGGGGACTCCCTCAGCTATCACCAGGGACGCCCTTTCTCCACAGAGGACAGAGACAACGATGTCGCGGTCACCAACTGCGCCATGTCATACAAGGGAGCTTGGTGGTATAAGAACTGCCACCGGACCAACCTCAACGGGAAGTACGGGGAGTCCAGACACAGTCAGGTGGGTGCTGCCCACTGTTGCTAGGAATGGCCCAGAGCATGGAGCCCACAGCCCCTTAGCTCGGCTTCATGTGCCCACGTGAGTCCGTATCTCCTTTTTAAAGAGGAGACAGAGTCTGGAGAAAGGACTGTCACAAAGAGAAAAGTAACACCAACAGTGGGGCAGAGTAGAAGCCAGGAAAGTACGGGGCCCAGAAGCTAACACCCACCCAGAGGCTCCTGATGAGCTTCCACCTCATTTCCTCCCACGGTGGGACAACCACATAGGCTCAGATACATGCTAGGAAGGGACCCAGGAAGGGAGAGATCAGAAATACCAGAGCAAGCTGGAATATTTTCCCCAAATAAACCTCATGCTCACCGACTGGGTTGGGTGGGAAGGAGACAGATGGACCAAGCAGGTTTTCGCAGGCTGGACACTAGAGGCCACACCCAGGGAAACCTCTTGGTTCTTGGCAAACCCAGATGGTTTGACATTACAGGCAGAAACCCCCCAAACCTCCCATCAGAAGGGAGCAGTCAGTTATTCTCTCCAATGCCTCCACCCTGTTGGGATTTCAAAATTCACCACCATCTACTCATGCGCGCAACTTCTGAAAGCCGAAACCATACTGCTGGGGACACAGCGTAGTCTGAAACGCATCCCGTGAAGACCAGGCCAGGGGAAGCTGGATGGAGACTCTGGCCCTTTGGCTTTGTGGGCAGCTCAACTGCAAAGCTGCTTGTTAACTGATAATGGCTGAACCATGGGTGCTTGGATTCCCTGAACCCATCATTCCCCTTCTTTTCTTCAAGGGAAGAGTGACCTGACACATTTCTCTTTCTTGTACCCAGGGGATCAACTGGTACCACTGGAAAGGCCACGAGTTCTCCATCCCCTTCGTGGAAATGAAGATGCGACCCTATAACCACCGTCTCACGGCGGGGAGGAAGCGGCGGTCCTTACGGTTCTGAGCAGTGGGCAGTCACAAGCCAAACGATCTTTCTGTCATTTGTTTGTATTTTATAATATGCGACGGGGGGAGGGTCATGATGGTGTGCTTTGCAACCTACTAAGAGTATCTGAATGAAGCTGGGGCGCAGCAGGATCAGCTGACCACCATCAGCCCGTAGTTTCTGCTGCCACAGAGCCTGAACCCCGGCTAACCAGTCATCCCTAACCTTCCCCTCTCTCCCACCAAGGAGGAAAAGTGGGAAGTTTGCTTAAAGACCACCTCAAAGGCAGCTCCTGGGGACCAGATTGTTGCTGTGACAGGCACCACCTTCTGGTGCTACCCTGCTTCTGAGACGCCCTCCATCTTCCAGGTGCCCTTGATCTGGCATGGCTTTCGATGGCCAGGTAACCACACCAGCCCAGAGAAGAGGCCCCAGAAAGGGAGCTTGGCCAACAGCTCCCCTTATGGGGGAAGGGCTCGACCATACCCCGACTGACAGCGCAAGTGCTTTGGAATGGGTGGGAGATCCTCCCCTCTGCCCCTCTTCCTTACTAAGAGCTGTGTCCTCCTTCCAGCCTGCTCAGTCCTTCCCATGACCACATTCCACCTTAGGTCCTGCAGACCTGCCCACCCACCACTGCTTCGGAATCAGTTCCCAATGCTCTGGGTCCTGGGTTATGGGGTGGCTGTGTCCCTGTGAGTCCCAAGCCATGGCCCCACCCTCAGCTCAGACAGAGTAATTTTCTCGGGAGCAGGAAGGGCAGAGGATGTTCTTTCTAGCACTTTGGGTCAGCACTGAGGAAAGGACAGAAGTGGAATGATGGTACCTGGTATAGAGGTGACAGATTCAATGGGGAACAGACTTTGCCTGGCTCCATTTTCTCCATTTCTAGTCTGATTTATTATGGATTTTTTTAAAATTTCAAACTGAAGGCCTTATTTCTGTCTTTACCAAGCTCTCTTGGTATAAATGGCCTAGGAAGAGGCATGAGAAGAGGTAACATGACCAGCTGGCATTCAGTGCACTGATGGGGAGGTATGGAATATGTTTGGAGGGTTTTATTTTATTTTATTAGTCCTATGGGAAACAGAAATGATCCTTTAATGAGTTGCAATCATGGGAAGTCTCCTTCCATCTTCTTTTGTTACTCCATTTTTGAGAGGGGAAAAAATGAGGAAATGGCTTGTAGGAGTCCCAGGGTGGGAGCAGAGAAGTGGTCCACCCCTGGGGTGAGAGGTGCAGCCTCCACCAGGAGAGCAGGAGAGCAGGAGGCTCTGGAAGCCAGGGCCTTTCAACTTCCCCTCCAAATCAAATGCCAACTGCCACCCTCCCTCCCACATCCATGTCCCGTCCCCAGCTGCCTTGTCCCTAGCCTCTCCCATTCCTTAAGGTCCCTGTTCTGTTTCCGTCAGGGCCCACATCTGTCAAACAGGATTGTTGTGTACCTTGCCAGCAGTTCCTGGCTGAGCCTGGGAGTTGGAAACATCTGCACTCTGACCAAGCTTTCAGAGCCGCAGAGGGACAGTCCCTTCTGGCGTTAGGAGGATGAAGTCAGCCTGCCATTTGCTGTAGCCACTCCCATTAGCTGGTCGCAATGAGGCCTTGTGCACTGAGGCTATGCACATGCTTGACATCCCTGAGGCAGAAAAATGGAAAAATGCAGGCAGCCTCTTCATTTCCCCGTTCATGTTGGGCTTCACAAAACTAAGAAGGAAGAGAAACTTGTCCATTAAATAAGATTCAGCCAGAGTGGAACCACCACAGAGAGGGGAAAACGCCCTAGGGGAGGAACGCCAGAGCTGAGAGACAGGCCTTCCTCTGCCTGTCCCTGGCTGCGTGGCGTTGGGCCTCAGTTTCCTGGCCTGTTGAATGAAAGTCTGGAAAAGTTTCTAACTTCTCTTTCAGTTTTTACCATCAATAATGCTAGTCTAGGGGCTAAAAATCTGTGAGACTGATAAAAGAATACAGGGAGGTAATGAAAAGCTTCCAGAAGCCCAGAAGAAGGAAGGAAGGGAGGGAAGAAGGAAGATTGATTCAGAAGTCAAAAGTAACACACACACACACACACACACACACACACACACACACATGACTGTGCCAGGGAAAGGACTGAAGTCCTGTGTCTGAGAGCAGCGCCAGGGACTGGGTGGGCCCACCTCATCAAGGGAACTCTCCTGGAACAAGCGTGTGATTCATTAGTTCAGGGGAAAGCCAAGAGACTTCAGTGGAAACAGGGACCTGCCTGTCATTGGAACCATTTTACACTATTTCTATAAATAGCATCAGCAACATTGTCTACATTCATTTCAAAGAATTTTAAAGCAAGAAAGGGACTTCAAAGATCAGCTTCCCCAACCCTCTATAAAAGGATTTACAGATTCCTTTTGTTCAGGAGAGCGATCCCCTCGTGAGTTGTGACCATCTGTAGGAGGCTAGTTGTGCTGTCTTCCCAAGACCCGTGGCCACCTTGACTCAAAGCCTCTTAAGTGACTTAACTTCTCCGCTGAGCTTCTTACCTGAAGCACTTCTTACCAAGTGCCATTCCGCCAAGCCCAGGCCATTCTCCCCTCTCCCCAAGGACGCAGGAAGCCTGCAGGACTCAGAAGTAACAGAAGGGGACCCTGCCCAAAAAGCAGTGTAACAGCAGACTCATGGGAATGGAAACCCACACCAAACCACACAGACGACACCAAGAGCAGCTACCAGTGACTGCGGAAGAGCCCCTTTCTTCACCTCTCCACCACGTGAAGACTGTCTCCAACATGTTAAATCTACATTTGCCAGGGTGGCTTCTGGAAGGAGAAGAGGTCAAATGTGAAGAGGGCATGTCAGATCTAACAGGAGGACCGGGCTTGCTGGCAGTAATCACAAGGTGGCGCTCTCGGGACACCAGCCACCTCCTGAGACCCCAGTGAGGCATCCTGGGGCCTGAGGAAGGCTGAGAGTCCTGTTGGCTTCCAGAAGTCATAGCACCCAGGGACGCAGGAATGATTTGTAGGGAAAACTAATTTCTAACAGAATAACGACAACAAAAAATCGGAAACGACAACAAAAAAAAGGAAATGGAGAACAAACTTCCACAACTACTTACACCCACCCTACCCTTCACCTACCAACCCCCCAACTCCCACCCTCAAAGTAGAGGGTCTGTTTCCTTCTGCCCGAACCCAACCAGCTCTCCACAGACTGAAAACAGAGTGAAAACAGTTATTTCAAAGACAAACATGAAGAATCTAGGTGGCCAATGAGCTCCGTGCCAAACCAAACAACCCTAAACACTTTTAAAATCTAGTTCCAGAACAGAATTATAGATTAAAGGACAAAAAAAAAAAGGTCATCATAGAGTCCTCAAAAGCTCTTTTTAAAGCATCGGTTGAGGAAGTGTTTATGAGCTATACCTAGTCCTTTTCTCTGGAAAAAGAAAAATGGAACTTGTGAGAACACCAGAAGCACCAAGCTGAGGGGCTGGAAAAGACCAGCTAGTGACCTGGATTTGAGGCATGGACAGTTTCTTCTTATTTATTTATTTATTTTTTAGCCTCCACCCAGAATTTCCAGAAAGGTGGAGCTACATGCCCAGGATATATGCTTTTCATTTCTTACTTTCTTGTCACCAGACTCCATTCAGTCTGATTCCTTCGTTCCATTTCTTTCCCACTTCAGCAGGGCAAGAAGGAGAGCTCATTTTCCATCTCTTCATGCATCTCACCATCCACTCTAAAATCTTCAATAATGAAACCGAAAGACTCAAACTCAGTTCAATTTCTCTTGCCCTAAAGTTATCAAGACTACAAGAAGGGTCTTGGGGACTTCCGGGGGGTGGGGTGGGGATCTACAAAGCTTGGGACCCAGCCTCTCATCCAGACACCAGCATCTGCATCTTGAGCTCCAACTAAGCTCCCTGAGTAGTCCAATTTCATCCAGGTTAGATGACAGAGAGGCTCTGTCCTATCGGAAAAGATGAGTCCAAGCCTGGCTTGTACACCCCAGGATCCTTCGGGTGCATTTCTGAAGATCTTCAGCTAGCTTCTTCCCCAAACCTTTGCTTCTTCCATGACCCAACCTCTCACATCTGTAATAAAGTCTCCCTCAATGATACTAGGGGATTTTGACACAACCAGGCCAAATGAGAATGCACAGACCAAATGAAAACTTCCAAAACCAACTGGGGAGAACAAGTCTGGGGTACTTCCCAAGGGTGTGTTGGTGTGGATTCAGGTTGAATTGGAAAACTCTGGCTCGTTCTAGTTGTCTCTCCATCGGATTTTTTTCAAGCCATTTCTGCACTATTCAAGCTCTGAAAAAGAGCTAGGAAGAAGAAAAAGTTAAAAATTAAATCAAAGAAGCAGATGGATCGTTGGAGATTAAAATCAAGACTTCTACAGATGACCCCACATTAAAAATGCAGAGACCAGACACTAGGGGCCATGACAGGGTACCAGCATTGGCTTCCCCAGATCTGGCACCCCATCTCCAGCCAGCTTGACCACCTCGCTTGAGGCCTTGCCATGCAGAGAAGGAGAAGCAGAAAGGCTTCCTTGGCTTGCTCCACCAGCCCTACCTGGACCTCACCTTTTCTTCCTGGGCAGTCACAGCCTGAATTTCATCTCCAGCACTTCTGATTTATTTTTCAAGGTCACACCTGCAGCACTTCATTGTCCAAATGTCCTTGGCAAGCCCCACAGTCTTTGGACAATGTTGCATTTTCTCCAAACAGGAAATCCTCCCTCCTTCCCTAGGCTTAATAAGGCAACTGCAGAGCATCCAAATAACACCGCTCTGTTCCTCAGGCGAACTCGACCCCTCTATTAACTAAATCAAACAGCTCCCTGTTGTCCGGGCAGTGAGGCAGGGTAATGCTAACTTTCCAGTTCAGAAACATTTAACCCTTCCCTGCAACCGAGCTGGCTCCCCAGGCACTGGCACAGGCTCACTGGCTCCATGGGCTTAGGTGAGAAAATGCAATTGTCCTTTGAGAAGGCAGCACACACCCAGGAGCCACAGAGAGGCTGGGATCCAGGTGCATGGCCAGGAGGAGAATGCACTGTCCTGTTTTAGCAGCCCCCAGGGAAACCTGTGATTCTCTTTACCCGCCTGCCATTGAACACCAATACACTGGACCCTGCCATTGAACACCAACGCACTCGGCTGACCCTGACTTCTAGGCAAATGTTGGAAACACATCTGCAGAGCCAGGAACCAAATCCTTTCATTTCACACTCAAGTAAACTTAGGCCAGGGCAGCTTAGGCAACTGGCCCAAGGTCACACTGCCAACTAGCAACCCTGCTGGGTTTCTCTCCTTTGTCTTTCCTCAAATGAAGACTGAGAAGATAGTACTTATCAGGCACCTACTGTTCACCGGACACTGCTAAGGTAAGGCCTCTGCATTCAATACTTTATTAAGTCCTCACCACACCCTGAGTCACCTTTCAGCATTTTACAGAAGAGAGAAAGAGTGGAGACCCAGGAAGGGGAGATGGCATGTCCACGATCACACAGCTTCCAGGAGAGCCCAAACTGGAGCCTCTTGGTCTAATCGGAAAGCCCAGGAGTTTTCTACTTCGTGAAGCTGCTGCGTTTTGTAAATGTTCAGCCAAGTGGCCGCTACTTGGCTCTTCCTAATGTTCACAAAAGCGCTTCTCAGGCCACTCTCTTTGTTTTAAGGAAAGGCAACTCCGTCTTGCTTTTGACACATATTCCAGGGCACCCTTCAGGAGAAGTCAGGAGCACCTGCCAGGGCTCTCCTTTTCTTTTTCAATCGGGAGGTCCGCAGCCGGCTTGGAGAAGAAGGCACAAGACCAGATCACAGACACGACCGCCCCGCCCCATCCTTTGGGGAACACCACAGCTTCTATGTCTCCTAGCATAGGAAGAGTGGGACATTCCAGAGCCTCTCTTCTCAAACTGGAGCACACGGTGTGACAGGCTAAACATGGTGGTGTTCCTGGAACACCAACTTTACTCTAGAGTTGGGAGAGAGGTTAAGATGGTGAGTGTATTCAACCCAGTGCAAATAATGTCAAGGGCGGACACCTCGTGAATTTTCAGATTAAGATCAGCAACTCTCAGATAGATTTGGACTAGCTCCTCCCAGATGCCTAGGGATACCGACACCTTCAGGGACCCCTTGGGGAGCACAGCAGAGGGCATTTTTGAGGAATGGGACTACTAGAAGGTAGGAGATGCACTAACTTTATGTATCCCCTGGTTTCTTTCTCCCATTCCTTGCCTGCCTCCTGTCCCCAGTGGGTGGGGAGCCTTAGACAATGATTGGCTACAATCTCAGCTCCCTTTGCTACTTTAGAGAGAAAGCAATACTTAGACACTCAGAGGTTTCAGCTGCCAGGCCAGAACTCTGGAACCGAACCCCACCCCCCTCACTTAGCTGAATGATGCTGACATAAAAAGAAATAGATCTTCCCGAGAGGGCTGGTTTTGTGGTCCTCTTCCAGCCAGGAGTCTGGGCAGCAAGCTCCTGTTGCTTCCCACCACAGTACCTACAAAGATGCCGGTCCAACAAGTGCCGCTGTACCAGCCTTTAGAGCCATACCAAGGCTCATGGACTCAAGGGTGGGTCTGTCCTGAACACGCAGGCTCCCTTCACCACGCTTACACACACACATCCAACTACTCCAACTCAAATACCCACCAGGCCCATAGGGTTTCCAGGGCGCCCTACACACATCACTGGGACTTTGAGGGGCTCTAGGCAGGGCAGATGAACGCACCCTGGGTGTCTCTGGATTGTTGCTCTGAGAACTCATAACACCAAGTCCTCTGGTTCCTCTGATTTTGAGTTTGTCATTTTAACCTTTAACAGCCTTTTCAGGTAAAAATAACAAGATAGACTTTGCAGCTACAATGTACTTGAAAAAGCACTTACTTAAAGACTGGAAGGAAGAGCCGAGTGCACGGTCCTCGGGTGATGCACTTGTTAATGAACTAAAATCAACAGGAGGAAGGCAGAGGGAAGAAACACCGGCCCTGTCTTCTCGTGGCACTGTAGCTCAAAGACTGGAGTCTCTGCTTGTTAACCATTGTTAACTAGTATTTTTAGTCCTGGTTGCTTTTAGCCTCTGTATAGTTCCTTTTTTAAACACATTTTCTATACGTTAATAAAAGATCCTGAAAGAATGGTAAGTGTGAGTCTGCTGGGGTGTGCAGGGGAGGTCGGAGCGAGCGCCCTCGCTAACGCTGGCCAGCCTTCTGTCACTCTGCACTTCCTCTGCCAGCCTGCTTCTGCCAAAATGTCACCTCAGCATCAGGCTTTGGGGGCCCTCTCTCCGTCTCTGTCCCCCTCCTCTGGTCCTGTTGGCTGACAATGGTCTTGCCACCTCCTCGTCCCACCTGCTCCTTCTCCTCTCTGCTTTCTCTGTTCATTTCTCTCCTTCTCTCTCTCCCAGCCCCCTTTTCTTCATCTCCTACCAATTTTCATTGTACCCTTTGCTTTCTCCATCAGAAAAGGTGGTCAGCGGATGGGAGGCTCTTCCCCAGCCTCACCCATCTTGTATACGGTTTTGAGTCCTTGATCAGCCACAAAGAAGTGTCTCACAGTCACCCTCCCTCCCTCCTGCCTTCACTCCTCAACCCTGGAATGCCCAGTGGCAGCCGGATCTCCAAATCTCTGGTGCCATCTACGGGTACCAGCTGAGAATGTTTGACAGCCCCAGCTTGCTGAGGATGCCTGCCCACGGCTCCGTCAGTGCCCCGCACCACCAGGCCTCAGACTCTGACCTCGAGCTGGCCGCCAGCTCATTAACATCCGCCACTGTGATGTGGCTCTGGTGACCACCTCCCCCCAGACTTGGGAAAGCATTTTCCCTTTCTCTCCCTTCTGGAGCATAGTCTGAGATCAACTCTTGCATCAGGCAAGACCCCAGCCAGGGAAATGCCAGAAGAGGAGGGTGATAAAGGAAGCTTCCATCGGGGATGTTTCTGCAAGCACGGAGTCAGGAAGCATCACGATGACTGGGCAGCAGCAGGTTGGGCATAGTGGGGTGAATCCAGAGGAGCTCCTTCCTCCCACCGCTGGAGTGGGAGGGTGTTTAGGAACCTGCCTGGGGGAGGCCAACCTGGCCAGGTCCCTGACAGTGGAAATTATCGCAGAGGGAAAGGTGAGGAGGGAGCCAGGGGATCAGGAATCCGAGGGCATGAATCAGCGTGGCTCATGGCAGCAGGGCCGGGGCAGGTTCAGTGTTTCTGTTGCCAGCCCTGTGAGGGAGTGTGACAGTAGCCTCCCCACAACCAGCCAGGACAGGCAGAACACTGAAACCCCAAGGCAAGCCAAAAGCCTTTGTCCAGATTCATCGTTAAAATGGAGAAATAGTGTTTTAATAGTGTTTTAAGGAAGGGGCCAAATCCAGGCCCTGGAAACAAACCAAAAAAAAAAAAAAAAAAAGTTCATCCTTCCTAACTTTTTCTGGACATCCACACACCCTAGGCCATATGAGAAAAAGGGACAATATCTCTGCTTCCAGCCCCATGACAATCCAACACTAGCAGTTCCCGACAAGCACGGGGTGGGGGGGAAATTAGCACTCCCTGTCTCCTGCCTGCCTCCTCTTTCTTCCTTCATTTCCTAAAAAACAGATTTCTGGAATGTCAGAGAAGAGAGGCTCTTTTAAAACAGCTGCATTTCCTGGTCTTGTTTTAAATAAGCCGCATCTCTAAAGGTCCCAGAGGAGGGACTGTTACAGCACAGAGACAACAATCTGCCACCTGGATCTCGTCTACCACGCTATCTGGAAAACGGAAGTGGAAACTAAAGGAATCTACTGGAACTTAAAGGAACACCAGTAATTGTATTTATTCTGCGATGGCTGGATGCTAGCATTGCGTTCTAACTTCAATGAGCATAATTCACCCATTGCTGAAGACCTCTGGGTGCATTTACAACCATCTGAACACAGATTTAATTATTGCTGTGTTGTGGGAACTAAGAACTGCCATGGGTAAAATTAAGAGTGGATTATTAAGCAAGAGAAATGTTGGCAGCATTAGTAATCAGTGCAATTACCAGCAGCTCTTGTCTCCCATCATGCCCCTGCTGGCCCCGGGGACCTGTGCTTCCGCAGTCTGCTTTGCGAGTCAGCAGCAAGATAGGCACAAAATGAGGGCCCTCCATGCTTGTACCTCTCCTCTCTCATGACGTGTACAACACACCCCATGGCCCAGGCTCTCAAGGAGTTATGAAAAATGCATGCACCGGGCTCATAAACCCACACAAGTACACATCTTATTTGTTTATCTCACCATTCACATTTCATGAGCACCTGCTACATACCAGACCCACTGCTGACTCTAAAAAGAGAAAGGGCTTCCCATCCTCCTTGAAGACATCTGGTTCCTGTCCATAGAACCTGTCCATATCTCCCCTCCATAGAAAGATGTTCTTTTATTTTTTCCTTCACCACATACTCATCAAATCCATAGTGGGTACAAGGAACTTTGGTACCAGATTGCAGTAGAGTTCTCCAGAGGAACAGAACAAATAAGATCGATAGATAGATAGATAGAAGATGATAGAGAGTAGATGATAGATGATAAATGATAGGGATAAATATAAATGATAAAAGAAGGAAGGAAAGAAGGAAAGAAGGAAGGGAGTGAGTTGGCCACACATGGCTATGGAGGCTGAGAAGTCCCAGGCTGGTGCCCCAGCAGAGCCAGAGCTGTCTAAAGGTCTGAGAACTGGGAAGCCATGTTGTAAATCCCAGTCCACAGGCAGGAGGAGGCCAATCTCCCAGCCCAATAGGCAGGCAAGAAGAAGCAGGAGGCAAATCCACCCTTCCTCGGCTTTTCCATTCCGCACACATCCTCAGCAGGGTGGCTGATTTCCACTCACATTGGGGAAGCCATTTTACTTATCTTGGGTGACCATTCCAAAGGCCAGCATTGTCCTCCTGCAGCACCCTCATGGACTCACACAGCAGAATCCTGCTGCATCTGGATAGCCACAGTGAGGTCAAATAGGCTCATTAAGTTCAGCTGTCACACTGTGATAAAGCAGCAGAGGAAATGGGAATCAGTCCCGTCTGTGGGAAGTCACATTGTAGGACAAGACCCTACAAACTGCAGCCCGTGGGCCAGACATTTATTCCCTCTGCCTCTTCCCTTTTCCACCCATTTTTACCAGCTCTCTAATCTTCTAGCTATTCCATACATATGTGAGGTAGACCCCTTGCTTCAAAGGTTTTAAAATAGAACACAGTAAAATTTCCAAACGTATGTTTATGTGTTCATGAGGAATTGGAAAGAGATATACAGTTAATTAGGAGGAGTGTTGTCATTTCAATATTGAATTTTTTAAAACTTAGACACATTTCAAACACTAAGAAAAGTGGCAATTAAAAAGCTTCTTGAATCCAAAAACTAACAGAACCTTCTCAGAGGACTGATTACGATGGAATCCTCCTGGGAGAAGGGGAGCACCCCTAACGGTGCTGGCACTATGAGATGCTGATGCCTTTTAACGCTTTAAATAAAAATGACTAACGTCAGAGATTGTCAGGAACATTCATTCACAACCGTGTGAAAGCTTTGGGTCCCCTCTTTATGACAAACAATGAGCTCTTTAGAGGCTTCTGGGAAGCAAGTGTAAATTACTAGAAATGCAGTAGTGTTTATGAAAATTCAATATGCTAGCTGCACAGGAAATTTAAAGATCCAAGGAAAACAGAGCCATGAGGTAAGGCATATATTATGTCAGTGTGTCGGCAATACCTGCCTTGATTTGCAACTCACACACTTACTTTTTATGACTTTTTCCCCATAAATAAATCTCGCAGAGTAATAACCAAAACTTGTGTTTATAACTGCAGCTACACTAAAAGAACTAGCCACAGTGACCACCTGGGTTGCCCTAGAAGGCAACTCAGTAGGCCCACTGACAAGCAAGGGTGGGTTCTTTAAAGAAGTCAAGGTGCGGCTGCAGCGGTGCCTCAGTGGTTTCGGCACTTGCCTCACACGTGCAGGAACGTGGGTTCGAACCCCAGCTCCGCGTACCCAAAAGAGTCTGAGCAACAAAAGCCAAATGAGAAACTAAATAAAATTGCTTCTCTCTTTCTCTCTCTCTCCCTCTCACTATCTTCTCTTTTTTTTAAAAAAAATGAATAAATAAAAATACAGAAATCAAGGTGGACCTACCTGACTCCTAACCCATCCCTAGCACCTTCACGCACCATTGAAAGCTTTTCAAAGAGAGTCTTGTAAATTTAGTTGGCAACCCACCCTCCTACCACTCATGCTGAGTAAAATCAGCTTAACCCAGAGATCTAAGGGCGATTGTCTCCACTCATCTGTGGAGGTGGGGACTAGACTCTGGACAATGAGAAAGTTGGTCTAGTAGCATGAGTTAAATCCAGATAAGATGTAATGTTTTACAACCTAATACTTTTTTTAGAGATATAGTGGGAAGGGGAAGGGTGGGATGAGGGAGGGTATTTTGGGGGGCACACCTGGGGGTAATTGCAATATCCAGAATATATACACATTTTATATTATTTGTTAAAAACTTGCATGGTTGTTCAAAAATAAAAAA
>PVKS010036037.1:0-19632 GCA_004027875.1 Aplodontia rufa | reverse complement strand
GTTACTCCTCAGTCCCAGATCCTTTATGAGAGGAGGATTCAGGCCCCGGACTCCACCCTCTGCTGAGACTGCCTGTGTTCAGCTGCTGGATCTAGGCACAGTCCCATGAGCCTGTTTTGCAGACCCGGGGGAGGCAGGTCCAGGGCAGGAAGTGTGGTCTCAAAAATGGATGCTCCTCCTCGCTCGCTGCTCCCACAACTTCCCTAGGGCTTCAGCCAAGCCTTCTGGTCCTGTCTCCTCCCTCGATCTCCGCTGTTTCCTGACGGGGCACCCAGAGCTTGCTTTGCAGTCCCAAAGAGGTCCCGCCCTAATCGGGCGGGCTGGGAGCGTGGCAACCAGCAAGCGGACAAAGCACGGACGCTTGCTGGGCCTCCTCGCCCCTGCCGAATCCGCCCTGCCTCCTCCGCGCAAGCCGCTGCTCCGCCCTTGCTTGGACGCTATTTCCAGTCACTGATCCCGTCGCAAAACAGAACACAGGTCCAAGAGGGTTCCTTGCGAGAACGCTGATTTTAAAGTTTCGCGGGTTTTTCTTTGCAGATGTGACTCGGGCGGGTGGGAGTGTAGGCAGGGCGGCTGCTGCCGCGGAGCGGCTGCTGCAACGCTTCAGCCGAGATAGATCAGAACAAAGCCCCAGGTCGCTTCCAAGTCTCTATTTCTCAAATCTACTGCCAAGATTAGGACTGGTGGTTCACAATGCCAATCTCCCCAAACGCACCTGGAAATACTGGCGAGAAGTTGGAGAAATCCCGATCAGTCGCGGAGGTGCAGGGAAAGCCTTTTGTCTTCAGAACGCCATCTTGCTTCTCTCTTATTGTTCTTTTTTTAAAAATGCTTCTATTCCTATCTAAATCAATCAATAGAATAAATGTTTCTTTTAGAAACTAGTACTAATGAAGAAAGGGTCCACATTGGAATCATGTGGCCAGAAACAACATTGAAATTGGGCAGACCAAGTCTGCTGCCAGCAGAAGCAAAGTTACTTAGTCTCTCTCCCCTCTGCTCCCATTCCATTGGGCTTGTGTCTATGACATTGCACAACCATATTGTTAGAAATTTTTCTCTCCCACTAAACTTGGACACTAGCTATTTGAAAATAAGGTCTTGTACCCAAACACAAAAATCTGGTGCCAGATATAGGAAAAAAATGTTTTAAATATGTATGTGTGTGTGTGTGTGTGTGTGTGTGAAAGAAAGAGAGATTCTATAGAAAAACTTGGTGAATGAATGTTAGCAAAGCAAAAGCAGGCATTAGCTTGTTTTCATTGGACAGAATCAAGACTGTTCCCTTACAACTAGCCTAGTTCTCATTTAGTTCTAACTTACCATATTTTTCTGTAGCAATTTTTATGTTGTTGATTGTAAAAATAATTCATATTTATTGTGAAATATAAATAAGAAGATACAGCATAAATAAGACAAGTAATATGCTAAAATATCAATATTGAGGCATTAGTTGATTGGAATCTTTTATCCTGGCGCTTTTCCCCTTTCATGTGAATGTTTAATTAAGGTCATATTCTTTCTGTTATACATTTTTTATTGATAACATTAATAACAGGAATAGGAAACAATGGCAAGGAGAAAGGTTTAGGTTAAGATGATGGACTTAATTTGTGAGTATTGCATTTGAGCTAAATTACATCTGAGCTGAGGTTTTAAGTAGAACTCATTTTCCCAAGTAGCTCCCAGAAACTTGTTAGAAATCGAGAACAGGGTGACAGCACTGAGGCTTAGCATTCTGTCCAGCACGTTGTACAGGAGTTACAAAGAAGCAGTTTTATGGCCTGGGCCTCTCTGGTTACTATACTTGAGAAAGGCAGGAAAAAATGTACAGAGTTGACTTCTGTTTGACAAAAATGAAGATAGAAACATGATAAAAATCCCCAAGCAAGAGTAAAATAAAGGAAAATGGGAGAGAAGGATAAGATTACATAAAGAACCATTTAGATACAAATTAATAGCTGACCTAAAGGAAGTCTAGTAGAGTAGAGGAAAGAGAAGGGGAAAGGGAGGAAGGATGGGATGGATAAGCTTGGACAGGGGATTAAAAAAAGTATATTTTGCACCTCTAAGGTACTAAATTATTCACACATAATAAAAACTGGAAAAGTTTTAAAAATTCAAAGGGAGATCAATAGAGGAAAGGGATCAGGGGGAGGGAAGAGGTGAGGGAGGGGAAAAGTGCTTGGTAGAGACAATAACCAAATTCTATTGTATGCATGTATGAACATGTAGCAACGAACACCATCATTATGTACAACTATGATGCACCAATAAAAAGTGGGGAAAAATTCCCAAATGGAGCAGACAGAAAACAAATGAGTAAACATTAGGGAACTACCAGCTCTAGACATAAAACCACGAGAATGATGTCAACAAGGCCAAGGCAGGAGGTGAAAATGGTAAGAAAGAAGTTTGGTTAACAGTTCAATCAAGAAACACTGTGATTTTCCATGTCCCCAAACGAGATTGAAAAGAGAAGAGAAGAAACACAAAGACTAGGGAAGAAAAGATCCTGCTATCCACAAGCCACAACCCAGCAAAGCCGTAACACACGTAAATCAACTACTATATTGCAAATCTAATAAGCAGAGCTTTGGTTAAGCCACTCAATTGTAAGAGCCTTGAGCAAGGCACAAAATGAGACATCAAAGCAGTTGGGAAATCAGAAGAGATCTCACAGAGGATGGGGGTAACAAGCTTCGAAGGATAAATGGGACTCATGCATGTGTAGATTAAGAGATAGAAAAGTAAACAGAAAGATCTTAGAAATGACTGAGAATAAAAAGCAGCAGCATGCCCAGATGGCAGCGAAGAGGCAAGAAGATGCCAAAGAGTCGACAATTAAAAGAATAACCTTGAAATTTTGAACCCGTGGGAGTGTTATTTCCTTTGCAGGTCTTTAAGCAGTTCAGTGCTTCTGTTGTGTAACAAGAAGCATATAAATCTTCCTATCTGCTACGCCTCCATGGGTGCTGATGTGATTTCCTCTGATGTTATGGAGTAATTGTTACCCACACACAAATAAATTGGCCATTATGGCATTTTCTGATCAAGCACAGCTGACAATTTACCAAAAAAAAGAAATTAAAAGCATATTGCTTACCATATTTGGCAGTGATCCTCAAGAGCAATGCCCATTCATGCTTCATAGTTTTTGCAAATATAAATACATTTTCCAGGATAGGACCAATTTGAGAAACCAGAGTGTTCCTTAGCCCATCACTGGAAATGGTAATTAGTACATCAGTAAGTTACCTGTAGAATTTTATTTCCATGAACAAGAAGATAATACTATCTCACTCAGTGCAGCCAGCGGATGTGAATTATGACTTTCTTTCCAAGAAAATGAAACCTAATGATGTGCCCACCAAAGGTGAAAATTTACAGTGATGGTATTCCTGTTCCAGAAACAGTACAAGGTAACATTTGCAGAATGTTTTAGAATAGCATAAGAACCAGGCACATGCTGTCACATTTCCCTACCTCTGAGATCAGGATGCTGAATTATCTGTGAGGAGCTAGGTCATGGGGATGAACCTCATCCAAATAGCATGTTCTACTCTGGAGCTACCTCCCCAGCCCCTGGACCTGTCTAGTATTTCCATTCTCTTGGTTTGGTGTCCTTAAGTACCCCAAGAAAGCTCTTCAAATGTGTCTATATCAAATCATTATTGTACTATAAATTAGTTTTACTAATTGAAGTTTCAAGAAGAAGTCTTGATAAAAGACAGATGAAATGATCTGGGTTATTATACATAATTGTTTTCTGCACAGTACTTGTATATCACTTTAAATTCCAAAGTTGCTTTTAATTGTTTTAAAATCTACCTGTTCCTTCACTTTTCAGTGATTACATTTTTATTTTTTACTATTAGAGAGTTGATAGGAAAGAGATGTATTTTATTTGCCTGCTGAAATTTACTACAGGGAAAATATGTCTTAATAGCCTTCTTTGAATTACTCATTTAGGAATCTAGAAATCTCTTACCAAAAAACTTTGCAAAAAAGAAATCATGAAGAAATAGAATTAAAGTGCTGAAATGTGACCTCATTGGTGATCTTAAGGAGCAATGCTTAAAATTACTCTACAAGGCTTCCAGGAAATTCTCTACCCTGGGCCTTGGTAGCTATATTCATAAAGTACCTATTACCAGGGAGTTTCCCAACACTGTGCTCTTTCGGCAATGATTCTGGTATCCCTCATATGTCTTTCTTATGATTCCACACTTTACTTATATAAGATAAAATAAAATAAAATTGAAACCTACATGTGCAGTGTTAAGATTTATTCTCAATTGAATACACAAGCAAATATATCCATCACTTAGAAAAATGTATTAATGACTTTAAAATAGTTATTATGAGCCTATTATACAATGTATTAACTACATGTTTTTAGTCCAGGACTTTTGTTTCTTAAAGACTTTGTTTCAGTGGGCCTGGATAAAAAAAGAAAAAAAAAAAGAAAAAGTTCTATCAATTAAAAGAGAAAAATAGTCTATTACTTAATAAAATGAGATATTTAACTATGAGGATATATGTACAGTGATAGATATCTTCAAAAGTGGATAAAATGCTATAGGAACTCAAAGAATAAAATTAAATTTATAATTGAAAAAGGTGAAATTGAAGGTTGGTATTTTCCTCATCCCATCAGTAAATCATTAAATAATGAAACTAAGCTTGGAAGCACAAGCCCCATGCCTTTAGAACCCAGACAAAGTTTACACAGCACCTTTCTTGAAAGTAGTACCTTGGAGGGGAGAAAAAAAAAAACTCTCATTGGAACAAGGGAAAAGCACAAAAGCACAAAGATGGCTAACAAAAAGATCTTTTCAGTTCCCCAGGAAGTCTTGCAAAGCAAATGTAAGTGGGGCAGAAGGCAACACTATCATAATAAGCAGGGGAAAAGCATATCTTGATGGAGTAGTCTGTCGGCGAGGCTGAAGAATGCAGAAGAGGACACTGAAGAGATAAAGCTTATATTCAGAATTAACACTCCCACTGTTCTGGTAATCATGGGTGGGACTCAGCCGCTCGCTTGCAGATCCACACCACTACATCTCGACCACCTGTAAGTATGTAGGACTGACATAAGCTGTTTTTCCAGAGTCCTTCCTCTGAAATTCAGTCTGCATTACTGGACTTGCTGCTTTAGGAGATACCTGCAAATGATTTTTCTCCATTCAATTTTGATGAGACTCAAATTGTTTTTAAACCCCACTCTACTTTCAGTTGCTGAATGATCTTGGATAAGATACTTAGCCAAACTATGCTTCTTTTTCTCATCTGTAAAATGGGCATTGGAGGAACTGTTTCATAAGGGTATTATTAGGATTAAATGAAATAATGCCCTTAAGCTTTTAGTGCATTTCCTAGAATAAGTATTAGCTCATATTCATTCACTGTCCTAGAGCAGCTTTTTTCCTTTTCTAATGTTCTTTCCTGGCTTAAAAAATCCAAATGTGTAGAACAGCCAGGATTAAATATCCATGTGTTCCAGATATAATGCAAAAAATAATAATAATGTCAAGTCTATAAATGTTGGAAAATAAATGCAAATAAACACTTATCGGCTTCAACAGCAGATGAATTTACATAAGCAGAACACAGTTAAATAACTGGGATGGTGTCCAGTCTACCAACACATTTTGCAATATGCTGCCTATATTTTAATTGTTTAACACCTGCTCCTAAATTCTGAAAAGAAAATTTTTGTTTATTTGTGCTTTAATTAGATTAGGTAAATAAATATTGTCATGATGCTACTCATCATGTATTCTAAAGTTATTTAGTATTTCTAAAAAAATTTTTCATTTTGATTTCAGTAGTGAAAATTAACTCAAGTATCCTACAAGCACACTAATAAATGCATGGTTAGTTTGTCTATGTGAAGATATTAAAATGAAAAGTCAGTGCAGTACTGTGAAACTCAGGAGAAATTATGGTAAGGGGGATTAATTATAAAGCTATTGTAATAATTATTGAAAGGAATGAAGCCGTGGACTAAGGAAGCATGAATGGAAAAGAAAGGAAGTCACTGATGAGGAAATATTGCTGAGATTAATCAACAGTGTAGAAAAATGAGTGGGTATGAAGAATGAGCAAGAATGAGGATCGAAATGCCTTTCCTCTGTTTCTCAGTCCGTGAGAATGAGTTAGCAAGCCCTGTGATATATCTCCACTCTGAAATCAAGTGTCAAAGAAAAAGAACACAGTGCTCACAAGTTAGAAAAACCTGAGTTTATGTCTCAGTTCTACCATTGATGGTCAGCATAACTGTGGGCAATCTTTATTTCTTTGAGATTTGATATTTATTGATGACAAAATAGTGATAATCGTGTTTATCTCCACCACTCAACCCATTTGAAACCCAAATGAAAGCAAATAAAATACTCCTTGAGTTTTTAAAAGTGATGATGTCTTTGACTGCAGTAGTTATCGGAGGTGGGGAACCAGATACCTCTTAGGTATGAGCAAGGTGGGGTATTCAGACCACTGCAATTATATGCAAGAGAAGAGCAAGAATATTCAGTGTAGATATTTTTTAAACCATTTGGAAGTAACTCTGGAACTCAGTAACACAATGATGGTTAAACAAATAAAGAAACAAACAAGTCTACGTATCAAACAAAAAGTTAAGAATCATTAATGCATCAGATGATAATTGAAAATGTGGGCATATATCATATATATATATATACATATGTATTTTGCCATACAACAAAAATAGTGAATAGGGGCTGGAATGGTGGCTCATTGGTTACAGTGCTTGCCTGACATGTGCAAGTATGCAAGTTCAAAGCCCAGCACCACATACACAATGAATTGTTGGAGCATCAAAAGCTACATGAAAAACTAAATAAAACTTGATTCTCTCTTTCTTTCTTTCTCACTGTTCCTCTCTCTTTAAAAAAAATTAGTGAACCAAGATATGACTACATGTCTTCTCTCATTAACTCTTTTGTTCATTACAGTTTTTAAAAAATTACTGAACACCTACAATCTATGCAGAGTTAAGCCCTGCCTACCCAAAGATGATTAGACATATCCTTTGCTCTTAAAAAGCAATACTTAAAAGACAGAATCACACTTGAAAGCAAATAATTTTAATTTGATAATAGTAGAGTTTAAAGGCTCTACTCCTAGAATTTCCTTAAGCTACGGAAGCTGTAGGGGGTGAAATTGATGCTTGGCAAATTGAGAAATCAGTAAGCATAATGAGAAATACAGGGCATTGATAACACGTGGATTGGCTCTTACACTACTCCCACACTCACATGGAGACAAAAGACAAGGCGGGGTCCATGAAACAGCTAGAGACCAAGAGTAATGAGATGGTAAAGGAGAAAACAGATCAGGAGAGAAAAGATCACAAGTGCCAGGTTCTTAAAGGAATTCAACCTCATATTTTCTGTAGGTGATGAGCAAACATCCATTGATGTTTGGTTAAATTTTATATTTCAAATCAAATCATTCATTTCACCAGAATTTACTATGGGGAATATTATGAAAGAGAGAGAAAGAAAGTCTAGAAATGATTTCAACGTCTTGTGATATTCATCTTCTATGACTGTGACCAAAGTACCTGGCAAGAACAACTTGCAGAAAGAAAAGTTTATTTTGGCTCATAGGATCAGAGTGAGGCAGAACATCAAGGCAGAACAGCAACAGCAAAAGAAAACCACTCTTGATGGCAGCCGACTAAGAAGCAGAGAGAGAAAAGGAGGAGGGGGCCTCAGGGAAGATTAATCCTTCCAGAACACACCCCCAGCAACGCATTACCTCTTGCCATGCCCCTCCTGCATTTCACTTCTAATCATTCCTGCATTGACACAGGACTTCTGGGGGACAGTTCATATCCAAACCGTAACACAACTAATATAATATTTTGTGAAAAAAATTCTTGTGTGTAGCAGAATGCAAAAATGACAATACAGTGGTTCTCATCAAAAAAGTGAGTTTTTTCTATCTTGCTACTTCTGAAGTGGAATGTGGAATGTGGAGGAAACAATTTCCTGTGAATGTCAAGCCTGGCACTCAAGAAACTTTGGACACTTCTGCTATTCCTTGGAGTACTGCCATCACTTCCAGCTGGTCTACTGGAGAATAAGAGACAGGGAGGGCAGATAAGAACTGAAGCTCTCTCTGATTAAATACCTTCTAGCTGACCTGGCAGCTGACCACAGCCATATAAATGAGCACAAACAAAATCAGACTACCCTGATGCACCCAAGTCAATCTGCTGATCTGTAGAACCACAGGGGAAATAAATGGTGTTGTTTTAAGCCACTAAATTCTTGAATATTTTGTTACACAGCACTGTGATTTGGATATGGTTTAACCTTGTCTCCAGAAGTTCATGTGCTGGAACCTTGATCCCTAATGCAATGGTACTGAGAACTGTCAGGACCTTTATGAGGACGGTGCTAGTAGGAAGAGATTGGGTCCCGACAGCTCTAATGAGAGGATTATTGCTGGTCTTTTAGAAGGGTTAGATCTCACAGAAGTAGATTAGTTCCCATGAGTGCTGATAACTATAAAAGAAAGAGGATGGTCCCTGACAACCTCTGGCTTCTTCTTTCACTATATGGTTATTTTTGCCTGTGCTTCTATTATATAATCCATCACATGCTGTGACACAGCCAAAGTGCCCTCACCACACATGGAATGAATAGGGTTGCCCAAACTTGGATTTTCTGTCCCCAAAAATATGAGCTAAATAAATCTCATTTTTATAAAATACCCAGTCTTGTGCATTTTGTTATACTACTCAAAATGGACAATGTATACAACAGACTGAGGAACAGTCTGCTAACTACAAGTCAGCAAATGCAACATTTTTCTTAGCAAATTTCCATTGATTCTTTCTATAACAAATTTGAACCACAATATTTGGTGATCAATTATTCATGTTCCATTAGTTAATCATATATACAATGTAATAAAATTATTATTAGATTCCATTCATTTGAAATGGTATCACATAGACTGGGAAAAGTTTGATTTACCTTAAGAAAAATATTTTCTGCAGTCAATCAACAGTATTAATAGGACTCAAGAAAAAGGGTATATCCTACTTACTAAAATAATTTTCAAATCATTTGAAATTTCATTGCTAGCAAATAACAGAAAAACTAATTGACTAAATCAAGTCATTCATATATTCAGACCATTTTACCACCTAAGAATGTTGCAATCTGTGTAGTAAAACAGAATTGCAGTGGGGAACTACATATTTCATATTTTGTTGATTCAAATGGACTTTCCTTTTTACGGTGAAGTGTTTTTTATATTAATTATTTTATATATTTATATTATTTTATATTTATATATTTTATATTATTTTTATTATATTTATATTAATTATTTTTATATTAATTATTCATTAGTGAAGTGTTTCTTATATTTTCCAATCAATAAATATCCCACTGCAAACAGATATGTATTTGAAAATATCTCCCTTTATATCCAAATATTTTAAAATCTGACCTTTGATTCATGCCTTAGACTCTTTCACTTTTTTAACTAAATAATCCAATTTCCTCCCAACATCAAGTTCATGATTTGAGCTCACCATTCTGTGATGATACCCTTTTATATCTACTAGAAATGAAAGTATTATAAAGAGGAAAACTTCTGAATTCTTAACCTTTAAACAGACACTTTATAGCATAAAAAGTGATGTTTATTTCTTCATAAAATCTATCTTGTTTATAGTATGCACTCATCAGCCATGTCAGAACTTACCTTTTTCTGCACTCTCTACAACAGTAAGAGTCATTAATAAAAGGATACCAAATTATTAAGAAAAACTGATACTTTTGTGCTTTAATTACTTTGTTAGTGAGGTTGAATATATATTCATATATTTATTTGAATACTATTTTATTTATTGGTTACATCTTTCAAGGATGCTTCAAATAGGTATTGTGTTACCTAATTTATCATTGTAACTCTGTGACGGTTAAACTGGATGGGTAACTTGATTGGACTGAGAAACACCTAGCATTAATAAACTTCTGGATGTGTCTTTGTGGGTGTGTCCAGAGGCCACTGGCATGTGGGATGGCAAAATGAGGGAGAACACCTGCCCTGAATGTAGGTAGCACGTCCAAAAGGCTGGAAGAAACAAAAGACTGAAGAAGGAAGAAGCTGTCACAGGTGCATCTATTACTGTTGCTACCTCCCAAGGACATCAGATTCTAGCACATGGACTCTCACCAAAGATTCTCCATGGGCTTCCACACCTTCAGCCCCAGACTGCAGCCGCATCCTTGCTCCTCTTGTTCTGAGGCCCCAGCTTCTTGGGCAGAGCAGCTACTGATGCTTCCAGCTCTCCACTCTGCAGACAGCCATCCTGGGACTATCCAACTCCTGACTGTGTAAGGAAATCTAATAAGTTCCATTCTTTGATCATACATACACATATCCTACTAGTTCTGTTCCTCTAGAGAACCCTGACTAATACAATATCCAACACTTTTTTCTTTCATTTCTCTTTCTCCCTCTTTCCAGTCTTCTTCTTAATCTCCTCTTATTTTTTCTTTAAGCATTATTTTTATAACAATAAAAAATTCATATACAGAGGATCTGGTTAGGGGGAGGAAACACACATCACAAACATTTAGCGATTTCCTTCCCCCAAGTTTCCCTTCAACAAGCATGCATAGCTTTGCCAAGTGCTAAGAATGAATTACCCCTGTTGAGTTTGAAAGAACCTTCATTCTGGTAGACTAGAAAACAATAAAAAATGACTCAGAACTGTAATTCTATTCATACAAATGACTCAATAGGCTTATTGGAGTTTTGTCACTTCCTGCATTCATATATCACATTTGAAGAGCTGAGTGTTTTAGAATCTCGTAGTACAATACATTTAACATTATCAAAAGCCAAGATCCTAAAGGTATTGTAAGAGGAAGGCCATTCAGAAAAGCGGAGAAGAAACAGTCATTCAATTTCCCACTGAAAATTCACAGATAATAGAATGATAAAGCAACTGTTCTTAAAGTGTGAGCACATAGCTTACCAGAATAGTAGCATCAGCCCGGCTATTGTTAGAAATGTGAATTCTCAAGTCCTGCTTCAGAGCTTACTTTTTCAAAGACCTGCAGGAGGGTCTGATGCCAATGTTGAAAAAGTCCTCTGGTTGGTTCTGAAGCATGTTCAGATATAAGGACTTCTGGTCATGAGGACTGTGTGCCTACTTGTCTGCCACTAACGTTCTTTCGGGTTGCTCCAGTTTTATTTTGTCACCCTTGGTATGCAGTTATTTCAGGCTCACCACTAGTATTATGGATAATTAAATTTTCCCAGAATGAGAGTATAATAAAACAGAACTTTTGAAACCAAAATACACTTCTGCTTGGAAGTACAATCAATTTTTAAGATTCATGTTGGGCTTCCTAAGCCTGTCAAGACATTAGAACTTTTAAAGGGGAGGATTGTTTTTGCTGTAGATTATCACAGCAAAACACTGGTCTCTCCCAGAAAGATTCTGAGAGAGTATTCATTCATTCATATGCTCATTGGTCCTTATGTTTGTGCCAAGGCATGTGACTGCCCTGGTTTTAGAAGTTAGCCAACAGATATGTACTATGACCTCTTTATTTTTTTCATATTTTGCTACTATTTTCTGGTTTTGTTTTCAATCAGAGAAATATTCTATACTATTTACATTTTTTGGACTGTATTGAGGTTGCTTTACAAGTTTTCAAATCTTCGGTTTTCATGACTCCAGGAAGCTCATTTGAAAAAGACAGTTATTCTCTATTTTCAGGGATCAAGGCTTGAGTTGTACTAATATGGTGCACTTTTAAAATTATGTAATTTAGATAAGCAACACTCCACATTTTGTCCAGTTTGGTCAGTCATGGACTGAGAGAGGTAAATTAAATTCATTGACTTCTAGTAATGGTACATCTTTTCCTTTAATCCTTGTATTCCCAACTTTTTATTTGAAGCATAGCTGTTTATGACATTTATCCCCATTGTATAGTCCTCATATTAGCAATTCAAAGGACCCTTTTCTTTCTCTTTGAATAATTATTGCTCTGAATTGCATTTTGTTTAATCTCTTAAAGTCAAGACATTCACATTATTTTTATTTGCAATGGTCTGTGAATATATTTGCTCACTTTTCCCACAAAATATTCTGCATTGTTTTTTAATTAGTCATTTACAGGTAAACATAAAGGTGAAATTCACCATGGTCTATTCATACACATCCATAGGATAATGTGGTCAATTCATTCCTATTCCTCCCTTTTCCCATCCCTCCTCTCTCTCCCTCAATCCCCTTCCTCTACTTCGTTGGTCTCTGTTCTATTTTCATGGGATCTTCTCCCCACTTTTCTTTTTCTTATTTTGATCTAGCTTCTGCTAAAGCAAAAAATCACTGAACCCTTGAGTATCTGGGTCAGGCTGTCAATTCTTTTAATGAGTGGTTTAAGAATGTATTAAATCTTTCCTGTTGCTGTTTATAAATGTATGTTACTTTACGTATGAATTTACATATAAATTGAAATAAAAATAAAAGTTCTCTGGAACAGAAAAAAAAAGAATGAATAGATTGAGTTCATTAATATGAGCTGACATGCAGATGTTAATGAATATTGCCCTGCCAGATACACCAATCCACTGTTTCACTCGATATGCTCTTAGAGAGCATGCTTCTTGGGTTTGGGACAGGACACTCTTACTACCTCTTTTCTAAGTTCCTCCTCCCCACTATCCACATAAATCTTCCTCAATGATCAATTCACTTTTCTGTAGTCAGCTCTGTAAGAATGCTTTTTAAAGTTACATAAAGTAATAAAATGGATTATTGGATGCTTTAATTAAATCATGTTCAATGCACCACAAATCCTTTACTTCTCTAATCCTGGCCTCAAGGACTGAGTCTTACATTTCCAGTTTTCTTGGAGATGTACTGAATATTCTGTCTTCCAATATAGGCAAAAAAATTAAAATCTAGCCAATAGTTTTTCTCCAATATGAACTCTGTTTTATTCCTCTCTTTTCTCATTTAATTCCCCCTGCTTAAAATCCTGTCTTCATGCTTGAAGAGTTGGCCCATTACATGACATTCACCTTCAACTTGAAACTTCTTCTCCCTGCCTCATATATTCTTATCCTCTCCAGAATAAAAAAATAATCTGCAATATACCACTGATTTTTGCATGTATAAAATTCCTTGCTGCATTATGAATTACTTCCATATGTGGACAAATTTTTTTCCACAATTAAGTTGAAGAAAACAGGGTTTTATATAATTCTGTAGATGCATAGTTATCAGCACTATTCATCTGCTAAGTAGACCTCATAAAATTGAGATTATATTTATCAGGATTTCGTATAAATTGCCTGTTCTGTTTACTGACTTTAGAACGGTAAGACAAAATTTGTTTTGGAGAAAAAGCAACTTTGAAAGAAACTTTAATGGAAAGAATTAATGATAAGCAGAAAGTTCATATGCACCTGGAAGCAAAGAGGAGGTAAAAAGAAAAGAAAGAAGCAAATGCAGATTGATAGGAGAGAGAAGATAAATGCTTTGCTCACATTTTTATTGGAGCATTCCCCTTTGCCATGCTCAAAACTGTAAATTAGAGTACACCTGATAAATATGAGCACTTGTGGATTCTTTTTATAACATCATATGAAATTTTGTAAATATACAGGAAAACTGAAAGAATTGTAAAAGAAACCCCAGTATACTCACTTCCTTGATTCTACTATTAGCATTTTACTTATTTTGAAGCCACATACCTGCTCTTCTACCCATCCATTATCTGTACACTTAAGTACTTCAGAATGTGTATTACAAACTGGAGTTCATTTGTTTTACAGTTCTGTTTCTTTTTATGTAAAATTTATTGCATTACCTTGGGGGATAGAACTGTGGCTCAGCAGTTACTGCACTTGCCTCTCATGTGTGAGTCCAAGGGTTTGAACCCCAGCACACATACACAACAAGGTGTTGGAAAAATGAAAGCCAAAATAAAAGCCAAAGGAAAACTAAATTAAAAACTAAATAAAACTCATTCTCTCTTTCTCTCTCTCCTCTCTCTCTCTCTCTTCCTCTCTCTCTCTCTTCCTCTCTCTCTCTCTCTCTCTCACTGTCCCTTTCTCTTAAAAAAAAAAAAAGAAAGATTAATAACATGCTTTTTAAATTTCAAATTTTCAACTTTGCCGTAAGGACCAGCTTGTTACTGATGGATCATTTACACCTAGTGTAATAGATTCAGTATCTTGGTTTGGCTATGTAACTAGTGAGGCATATATACTCCCCTGGGAATATTTTCTCATGTACTCCTGAAGGTAAGATTCCTTATCTTATGTGGCTCATAATTCACAGACCAAGTGTGCTGTGTATGTCTGAGACAGAGCCTGGCGATCTGAGCCTGGGGTTCTCTGGCCACCATGCCCACCTACACATGGCTGTGGCTTTCTCTTTGCCTTCACTAAAGCTTTATAAGAGTTTGTGTTGTGAAATATTATGACTCCTGTAACTACTCAATCCTGTGAAATTGCTGCATTTATACCAATTAGAAACATAAGTTTTAAATGATATTCACTGAGTTTTGACAAATAGATCTTTATAGCCCAAATGCCTATTAAGACCTAGAACACTATTATCCTTATCTCAAAATGTTCTCTTTTACTCAGTCTCAGTGAGTCACCAGAGCAGGCCCAGAGACAACTGCTATTCTAGTTCTTTGGTTTTTCTCACTGTAAGTCCCCATCATCAGAGGCAGATATGTTCCAAGACTTCCAGGGGGTGTCTGAAACCACAGGTAATGCCTATATGCACAATGTTTTTTTCCTATACTACATATCAATGATAAATCTTAATTTATTAGACATAGTAAGAGATTGACAGCTAATAACAAAATAATTATAATAAAACACTGAGAGAAGTTATTTTTCCAATATTCAATCTATTCTCAAATGTCTTTAAATCATTCACAATTTCATCCCATATGTTCCTCCAGTAGGGATTTACAATTTCTGGTTTTAATTTGTCCATTTCAGCTTTGATGAATGTTATTTCATCATCAATAATAAATAGTTTCCAGTACTGCATTACATCAGCACTGATTTACATCAATTGCTGAGCAAAAGTAATTAACTATCAGGAAGGTCTGTGTGCCTTCATAAACCAAACAATGCCTTGGATCAAGGGGTAAAGGACAAAAGGATAAAAGGACAACCTGAATATGTTCATTTTTATAGCAAACAGACTCAGGAAGGTCAGGTACATTGTCTATCATAAATAGCACATTAAATTCCAACCTTTTCTCTTCCAAATATGTATTTTAATTTCTGGAATGAAACACTGTTGGAACCATTCCATAAGCAAGATGATTATACCGTGCTCTGAACATGTGCTCCATGTGCAGGTCATTTTTGGTTTTGTTCTTGAGAGTACTGGGGTTCTTGGCGTTTTACACTGACTGGCTTTATCATATGCTCTGGGAATTATGCAGCAAATAAGGTAATTTATCCTGGGGTCTTCTTTGCACTTTCATGAACATAGGTTCCACTGGGCGTCTTCCTCCAGAGGAACTTAGTGTCATCTTCATTGAGGACTTGCTGGCTGGTAGCCTTTTTAGTTAGTCAACTTCTTCAATTCTGCAGGAAAAATGGTAGCAGTTTCCCATTGGCAAAGGAAGCCTATGCAGTAATTTTTATATTTTTCAGTCCAAATCTATCCCTAAATCTGGGTAGGCATCCCTTACTTGGAGTAAATGTCTTGGAGTCACTTGTTTCAGGAGATCCCTTGCTGATGTCTTCATCTAGGTGCAAAGCTTTCTGGTACAATATGTTATAGTCAAACAGAACACCTTTTCTGTTCATGTTTACCACAGGTTTAACGTCCTCCTCATCTTAACTAAGATCTTATCATATATAGTGGCTACAACATTTACAGACTGAGGTGCAACCACAAACCTAGCATGAGTTTCTTCTTCCTTCTTAGCACTTTCATAGAGTATTCACTTTTACTATACATCTTAGCAACTTTAGCATTTTTTTATTAGTATGTTGATATTTTTCACCTTTTCACTTATAGGGAAAACTACAGATTTTCAGCTTGCCCGAATTGTCAGCATTACTACTCTTGTGCTTTTAAGACATTAGTAAGTAAAATAAGGATTCTTGAACACGAAGAATGGGATAGAGTGACAGTCGATCTGATAGCAAAAGTGGCTGAGTGACTAATGATCAGGTAGCATGGAAAATGCAGATACACTGCATGATTCATGTCCTAGGTGGAATGAATGGAATAATATGAAATGTCAGAATGGAAAGAAATTTTAAGTTTGAGTTTTTATTTCTGGAATTTTCCATTCAATGTATTTGAAGCAAGGAAGATTGAGATAAACGAAATCACAGAAATCAAAATTACAGAAAGCAAAACTGGATGGGGTGGCATTATAGATTTACCAAAGACAGGACTTCAATTCAATATATCATATAGAACAATATAATATTTGCTTTTATATGTAGGTTCTCAGACCTGGCAGACTTAGAGACTTATTCTGGTTGTTGTATATAAAAGTATTGGTACATTGTTTCTTTTTTATTTCTGAGTAATATTTTAAGTATATTAATATGCCACAGATAGTTTATTCATCCTTTTATTGATGAACACCGTGTTGTTTTATTTTGTTATTCAGTTTAGAGCAGTTCAGAAAAGTACTGAATGAATACAATTGTGAGAGTCTCTTTGCTTTCACATCTTTGGGGTAAATACCAAAGATGGAGAATGCTGGTCACACAATAAGTGCACGTTTAGTTTTATAAGAAATTACTAATATGTTCCCATAGTGAAGGCTACATGTGTATATCCAGCAGTCCAACAGAAATGAATGGAAATTTTAGCAATTGTACACCCTTGCCAAGATTGATGTTATCAGTCTTTTTAATTTTGGTCACTTGAGTCAATGTATAATGGCACTCTACTATAACTTTGATTTTTATTTCCTGAAGACTAACGATATGAAAAGTGTTATTTAGACTTTAAGATTTATAAATTTTTGGCAGGATAGAAGATGGCAGCCACCCCAGCAGCAGTGACTCCAAGACACTCCTGAGAGTCACCTCGCACTGCAGGACTGCACGCGGATTCCCACGGTAGGACGAAGCTCCCAGTGTGGGCGAACATTACCCCCCACTAATTTTTTAACTCGAAAGGAATAGCATGGAGCATTAACGAAAATAAAGGAGGAAGTTTGTGACACCCATGTGACCGGCCCCACAGCTGGGGGGAGGGGAGCTTCCCCGAAGGGGAGGAAACGGAGCAAGTTTCCTAATCAAATACCCTAATCTGGCCTCGAACTCCCTGATCTGACTGCTCTTCATTTCCATGAACTTGGAATTAAGTTAGGGAATTAATTGCTCACATTAGCGAACTTACAACTGTTCCTGCGAGCGGCTGGCTGCTCAGCAAAAAACGCTCTTGGGGTCTCAGCCACCATGGTCAGAAAACCAGAATCTAAAACAGAGCAAGGGGAGCGAGTTTCCTATCCACGAACCCTAACCCGGCCGGCTGCGAACTCCCTGATCTGACTGCTCGTAATTTACCTAATCTTGCATAAAGCGCTGGAAATTAATTGCTCACATTAGCGAACTCGTAGCTGTTTGTGCGGCGGCCAGCTGCCATTGTGATGTGTCCCTAAGGGCGGGGTGCGTCCCTGAGGGCAGGGCGGGTCACCCAGCAGCATTATGGGGCCTCAGTCCCAGAGACCAGAAACAGAAGTTACCACGCCCCCCCCCAACTGGCCATCTGCCCTGGGGACTGTAGAGAACTGCGACTCACCTCTCCAGCTCCCAAACCTCTTAGATGGTGACCTTCTGCCCTTTGGTCCATCCCCCTTCCAACCCAAATAGGAGGAGCCTGTGAACAGAGCTTGCTACAGCAAGGAGCACCCCTCTATAGGGGATCCTCTGCTTTAGCCTCTCCTTGAAATCTGCCTCAGGAAGCTTTGAATAAATGGGGCAGATCGGGCTTCACCTTAGCATCTGAGCTCCTCGCATAGCCAAGGCTGTATAGGCCTGGACTTCTCTAGCAAGGTGCCTCCTAGTGCTTGCAATGGAGAATCACATAAGCACTGGCACGATCTGGTACATTTTCTGAGGGTTTCAGTCAAACTCTTGCGACACCGGAAGATCACAAGTCATGCAGAGTGGGTCACCAGTGATCCTGAGGAAGCAAGTCTCAGGCTAGCCGCTCTCCTTGGATCAGTCAGAGACCCACGCATCTACAATAGGATCAACTCGATTGTCTACAAATTCTGAGCCCCAGGTCCAAGAAATATTTAGAGTGTGGAGTGGCAGAAAGCAACCATCTCAGGATTACAGCCCAGGGAGAGCTGAATACCCCTTTGCAACAGAAAATTTTGAGGAGACCCTCTAAGAAAAACCAGGCCACCTGACTCAACCAATTTGCTTCTCCCCAAACAAGCTCAACTCCGAAGAATCCCCAGCTTGATATTGGATTTGATCGCACCACCCTATGATACATACCTCCTGATCTAAGGGCCAGAAAATCTCAGAACTGTAACAAATAGTTTTGTGGGGGTTTTTTCTTTTTCATTTCTTCATTTTTTTTCTTTTCTTTTTTTTTTAATTTTTTAAATTTTTTTTAAATGGGAATCCGGCTGGAAAATAATATTTTTAAATTTTTAATATTACTGTGGGTTTTGGGTTTTTTTTCTTTTCCTTCTTTTTCCTCTGCTCTTTTCTTGCCTTACAATTAATACTGAATTTTGGTGTCGGTGGATGTAAATACTTATCAGTATATATGTATTGGTGATTGGCTCTTATTTCTTTAGGTCTTATTGAACACTACTGCTAACTTCTTTCTCCACTGTACTCTGGTAATCCCTAAATATAAGCATCTTTCTTTCATTCTCACCCCAAGTCTTTACCCTACCTGCACCCCAGTCCTGTTTTCCTTAGTCCTAATAGAATAACCTACTCCCCCCTAATCCCTAGTTCCCCTATACTCTATAACAGGTGTGATTTTATACCTCCCCAATTCACTTCCTTGGCTTCCTAGTCAATCCTTCTCCCCAGTTTCAAAGAGATCCTAATACCTGAAGAAATTGACACACTTCAAAACGGCTACTTGCTTGGTATCATACTACACAGTGACAGTTCTCTCAAAGAAAGCTGCTACTATTGGTGCTAATATTCAGCTCATCTTTTTTCATTGAAATGGACTAGTATTTGCACCTATAGCCTCTCAAATTCTCACAGAACCGTCTGGCATCTTTAGGTCTATATTGACCAAATAGCTCCTCTTCACAAAGAAGCAAAGTCATAAGAAGTTCCAATTACTCCAACAAAAGTAACAAGACTGAAATAAAAGACAAGCTCTCTGACTCAGAAAATGAGGAAAAGGAGAAATAACTCTCCTCAAACCCAGAGCTCTCCACCTAAGGATCCCATAGCCGGGGCCCTAGATGAAAACCAAAGCATTGTATCAGCACTATGATTAGTAATGCAATCAAAGAGTTGAGAGAGGAATTAAGGAAAGAGATCAAAGAGCAATTTCAAGAGATGAGAGACAAAATCTACAGAGATATTAAGGATCAATTCCAGGAGATGAAAGATCAGCTG
>PVKS010036036.1:0-19641 GCA_004027875.1 Aplodontia rufa | reverse complement strand
AAAAAAAATAAATAAATAAAATATAAAAAATAAAAAATAAAAATAAAAATAAAAATAAATTGAGGAAAATTATACTTAATAGGCACTCCCTAGAAGTATCAATAATATGATTGTCTCTGGTCCTTTCAGGGAGTGGATCTTCTATTTATGGCTGGATCTGATCTGTTTCAACCTTTTTTGAAGGTGTATTCAGGGGATCCGAAGGTCAGAAGATATGTTATCAGAGCTCCATCTGCTGGTCGTTGTCGGACATGATCTCTGTGGTCCCTGGGGTCCCAGCTCCTCTGCCCTGTGAAAGAAGTGTCTATGGTGGGAGGACAGAGCCTTGAACTCCATTACTCCTCAGTCCCAGATCCTTTATGAGAGGAGGATTCAGGCCCCTGATCCCCCCTTCTGCTGAGACTGCCTGTGTTCAGCTGCAGGATCCGGGCACAGTTTTATGAGACTCTTTTGCAGACCTGGGGGCTATGGGTCCGGGAGAGGGAGTGTGGTTTTAAAAATGGATGCTCCCTTTCCCTCACTGCTCCCACACCTTCTTCAGGGCTTCAGCCAGGCCTTCTGGTCCTGTTTCCACCTTTGATCTCTGCTGCTTCCAGCCGGAGTATTTAGAGCTTGCTTTGCAATCCCAAAGAGGTCTTGCCCTGATCAGGAGGGCTGGGTGTGTGGTAACTAGCAAGCGAGTAACGAACGGACGCTTGCTCGGCTCTCACGCCCTTGCAGTTCCCGCACCGCCTCTTCTGCGCAAACCGCTGCTCTGTGCTTGTATGAAAGCTCTTTCCAGTCACTGATCCTGCTGCCAGACAGAGCGCAGGTCCAGGAGGTGTCCTCGCCAGAACGCCGTCTTTAAAGCTGTGTGGGTTTTTCTTTGCAGAAGTGACTCAGGCAGGCTGGAATGTAGGCTGGAGAGTGCAAATGCCGGCAGGTGGGCCAGCTGCAGCCGCCGCGGTGGCAGGGCGGAACAAAGAATCCCTGGTCGCTCCTAAGTCTCTATTCCCCAGAACCAGTGCTAAGATTTCAACTGGTGATTCACCATGCTATTCCCCCAAACGCACCTCAAAATACTGGTGAGAAGCCGGAGATATCCTGATCAGTCACGAGGGTGGAGGGGAGGTCTTTTGTCTTCAGATCGCCATCTTGAAGAGTCATCCAGATAGAGATTCTTGATGCCCTATATCACCAAAAGAGTTAGAATGTTAGGTCGATATAAGGCTGCTTGGTGGGGGCAGGGCTTCAGGCAGCCCACGTGTGTGAAGGAACAACCAATAAGATGCTGGCAGACAAGCACCAATGGTATTTTGCAATTGCCCAATGATCTATGGAGTCCCCAGTCAATCCCCAAAGGTCAAGGCCCCCAAACTTCCCCTGCCCACCCCAGACTATAAAGTTGCTGCCCAGGTGGGGCAGCATGCGACTTCCCCAGCCCACCCTCACTCTGATAGGCTGGTGAACCTCGCCTGAGAACCACAAATACCAATAAAAAGTCTTTGCTCAGCCACTTTTGGGTCTGAGTCCTTTTTGAACATCTGCATCCTAATTTTTACATTTGATGCTGAACACCTGTGTTTCCTGATTTTTACAAGAAGCATGTGATATTCTGAGAGGAAAAGAGACACAGATATCTCCATGTTCAGGATATAGAGGTACTGGGTCAGGACTCATCCCCACTGGAATAGAAGTAACCATGTGAGAGTCACAAAATGAGGTCCTAGGGAGGGTTCCAGTAGGAGGGAAAGGGCCTTCCCAGGTCCATGATTGCTTGGGCTGCTCTGAGTTCTAGCAGAGATGGAAACCTGGCCCTTCCTGCTCCAATTCCATCCTAGCAGTGTCTTCAGATTCCTCCTTTTCTCTGTACCACTCTGCTCTCACTGCCTCTCTTCCACCATGATCTCCCATCCCTCTGCCCCCTGCTCCAAGGCTTTCCCTCTGCAAGCCTTCTGCTCCATACCTGTCTTGCAGGTCCAGGGTTGGGGGCGGGCCAGAGCTATGGACATAAAGCTTCTGTCTCCATCAGCTTCAGGGAAGCCACTGGGGAACCACAGCAAAGGTGCATGGGGAGGTCAAACTACTCCACAGCCAAGTAGGTGCTATCACTAATAACTGAATTTCCCTTTGATTAATTTCAGTGAGTAAACTTCTCAAAGCATAAGCACAATTTCTTTATTCTCCATAATAAGGGCTTCTATGAGATCTCAATACTGTCTAAGAATAAAAGCAGTATTCTAACCACACATGACAATATAAAAGGACTTGTCATTGACCACAGTTATGAACCTCTATTATTAGGATGACATAGGATTTGTTGGGGTTTTTTTTCTCCTTTTAATCACAAACTTATTCTTCAATATCCACCAGAAAACAGGAACACATGTGTATAGAATGAAACTTATAAATCAAAAGAAACACAGTTGTGTACGTATAAAATAGCTCTTCAGTGCCTACTTCATGGTAAATGAACAAAGTGTTCTTCATTCAGTTAAATTACTTCATACCTTCTGCAAATATGAATTGAATTCAAAATTGCCAGTGGTAAAGCACCACTGGGTTCAATCCCAAGTACCAAACAAAAAACAAACAAACAAAAAAAACCCCAAAAAACAAAAAAACACACATACCAAAATAAATTTGAAATTTGGATGTAGACACAGAGGGGCAACCATGCAAAAATGTAGAAGCCTCCTATGGGAGAGCCCTTAGGCTCTGGACCACATAGCTTTACATTCTCCAGATTCCTGCTGTTTAACGCACTGTGGCTATGATATTAGAATAGCTCTAGATCTAATTCTGCATCCTCACAGAGTTGGGTCTTTTGTGTTAATTGACTACTATTTAGTGAGATGATGAGTGGGGGTAGATTTCAACACTGGAACTCAGCTCTCTCCTAGCCCTGGTTTCCATTTCCAGCACCATAAAATATATTAAGTGAAAAGTGTACAAGAAAGAGTTAACTTGTGCCAGGGGAGCCAGGGGTGATTTGAGCAGGGTTTGGGACTTGGACAGAAGGGCAAGGGGAGGAGGAAATTTTCCAGGAAAACACAAAATAATGGGAGGTAGTCAGGTGAGCTTAGATGATGCCAAATGATGCAGGTGAACCATTGGTAAGGGGTGGAGGCAGGGAGGCCAGCCAGTATTCTCCACATGGCTAGGCCACAAGATTATCATTTTGGAACACCAGAGCCAGCTTTGCTTTGCAAAGCAGCTGTCTATGCAAAGAATGATGCAGAGGAGAAAAGACTAGAAACAGGGAGGGCATTAAAAAGGTCAGTGCTGAGTGTGCCACGACCAAGATGGTGGTCTTGGAAATGGAGTTTCCAGGAGAGACACAACAGAAAAATAAGAAGAGAGACAAATTGTTCCAGTCAAGAGGGGCAGTGGGAGGAGTTGGGGCCTCTCCCCATGTGGGGCTTTCTGGGGGATGACAATATCACCATGTAAGAGTGACCTAGGGTATAGAAGAAGATGAGTTTGGTTTGAGAAACTGAGTATAGTGTTTCCTACACTTGTTAGAAACTCTGGTACATTTGGGCTCCATAGTTCACCATTTTAATACTTAGGAATCAATCTAACAAAAGAGATGAATGACCACTACAATGAAAACTACAGAATGTTGAAGACAGAAATTGAAGAAGATCTTAGACAATGGAAAGACCTCACATGTTCCCAGACTTGGAGAATTAATATAATCAAAATGGCCCTATTACTTAAATTACTACACAGATTCAATGCAATATCCATCAGAATCCTAATGACCTTCACAATATGAGAAAAAGAAGTCATGAAATTCATTTGGAAAAAATAATAGACCAAGAAGAGTCAAAGCAATCCTTAGTGAGAAAGGCAAAACTGGGGGAATCACAATACCAGATTTTAAATTATACCACGGCTACAATAACAAAAATAGCATGGTGCTGGTACCAAAATATGTGAAGATAATGGAATAGAATAGAAGACACAGGACAAACTCACATAAATACTCCACAAAGGAACCAAAAATTTAAGTTGGAGAGAAGACAGTCTCTTTAACAAATGGTGCTGGGAAAACTGGAAATCTTTATGTAATAAAATACATCTCAATCACTGTCTCTTACCTTACACAAAACTCAACTATAGTTCTATAGTTTAATACTATGTGTCAATATTAAATCATTCAATATGACCAGAGAACCACTTGAATGTAAGAAAATAATATGGTTTGTGGGTACCTATCTGTACTGTTTTTTTTTTTTTTTTGTTTTGTTTTTTGATTTTTTTAATTTTTATTTTTGAACAACCATATAAATTTTTAACAAAATAATATAAAATGTGTATAGTTTCTGGATACTAGATTTACCCCCAGGAGTGCCCCACCCAATTTCCCACCTGTATCCCTCCCTTCCCTTACCCACAATATCTCTAAAAAAGTATTAGGCTGTATAACATTACACCTTATCTGGATTTAACACATGATAATAAACCACCTTACTGAATGGCCATGGTCTAGTTCCAACCTCCACAAATGAGTGGAGACATTTGACCCTTGGTTCTCTGGGTTAAGCTGATTTTACTCAGCATAATTTCTTCCATAGCCATCCATTTACCTTTAAAGGCTGCAATATCATTGTTTCTAATTGCTGTGTAAAATTCCATGGTATATATGTAGCACAGTTTTTGGATCCATTCATCCAGTGAGGGACATCTGGGTTGTTTCCATAGTCTAGCAATAGTAAATTGAGCTGCTATGAACATAGGTATTGCTGTGTCATTATAATGTGCTGATTCTAAATCCCCTGGAAAGCTACCCAGGAGTGGAATAGCAGGATCATATGGTGGGTTCATCCCTAGTTTTTTGAGGATTCTCCACACTGCTTTCCAGAGGGGCTGTCCCAGTCTGCAGCTCCACCAACAGTGTGTTTGTGTCCCTATCTCTCCACATCCCCTCCAGCACCTATTATTGTTTATTTTCTACATTTTTGCCATTCTGACTGGCGTAAGGTGATATCTTAATGTGGTTTTCATTTGCATTTCTCTGATTACTAGAGATTTAGAGCACTTTCTCATGTATTCATTGGCTTGATCAACGTGCTCTGGTGAGAAGTTTCTATTTAGCTCTTTGGCCCATTTATCAATTGGGCTGTTAGTGTTTTTGTAGTTGACACTTTTGAGGATTTTGTAGATTCTGGATATGAGACCCCTGTCAGAGGAATCATAGTCCATGATTCTCTCCATTTCCATAGGAAACCTCTTGATGCTTTTGATTGTTTCCTTGGCAGTACAAAAGCTTTTTAGCTTTATGGCATCCTATTCACTGATTTTTGACTTTACTTCCTTCACTTTAGGAGACATGTTGAGAAAGTCTTTGCCTACTCCCAAATGCTGAAGTGTTGGACCTAATTTGTATTTTATCAGTTCCTAGGTAGCTGATTTAATTCCTAGCTTCTTGATCCATTTTGATTTGATTCTGGTGCAAGGAGAAAAATATGGGTCTAATTTCAACTTTCTGCAAGTGGCTGTCCAGTTTGTCCAGCACCATTTATTGAAGAGGCTGTCACTCCTCCATTTTGTCCCCCTTTGTCAAAAATCAGATGCTTAAAGATTTGAGGGTTTGTTTCAGGGTCTTCTATTCTACTCCATTGGTCTTCTTTCCTATCTTGATACCAGTACCATGCTGTCTTTGTTACTATGGCTCTATAGTATAGTTTTAAATCTGGTATGGCAAAACTACCTGATTCATCTTTCTTGCTTTGTAGTGTTTTGGCAATTCTAAGTTCCTTATCATTCCAAATGAATTTGAGAATTGCTTTTTCTATGTCTGTAAAGAATGACATAGGTATCTTTATAGGGATAGCATTAAATCTATATAGGGCTTTCGGTAGAATGGCCATTTTTATTATATTAATTCTGCCTAAACAAGAGCATGGGAGATCTTTCCATCTTCTTAGGTCATCTATGATTTAATTCTTCAATGATTGATAGTTTTCATTGAAGAGATCTTTCATTTCCCTTGTAAGGTTAATTCCCAAGTATTTTATTTTTTTGAAGCTTTTTTGAAAGGGGCTGATTTCCTGACTTCTTCTTCAGTCCTATTATTATTAGTGTATAGGAAAGCTTTTGATTTATGAGTGTTGATCTTGTATCCTGCCACTTTGCTAAATCTGTTTATGAGTTCAAGCTGTTTACTGATGGAGTTTTTTGGATCTTCCAGATATAGGATAATGTCATCAGCAAAAAGAGAGAGTTTGACTTCCTCTCTTCCTATTTTTATCCCGTTGATTTCTTTCTCTTGCCTAATTGCTCCAGCTAGGGTCTCAAGAACAATAGAATAATATTGAATAGAAGTGGTGAGAGCGGACAGCCTTGTCTTGTTCCCGATTTTAGTGGAAATGTTTTCAGCTTTTCTCCGTTTAGTATTATACTAGCTGAGGGTTTAGCATGTATAGCCTTTACATAGTTCAGAAATGATCCTTTGAACCCCCCTATCTTCTCTAGATTTGTGAACATAAAAGGGTGCTGGATTTTATCAAAGGCCTTTTCTTCATCCATTGAGATGATCATATGGTTTTTGTCCATTATTCTGTTTAAGTGATGAATTACATTAATTGTTTTGTGTATGTTGAACCAGTCCTGCATTCCTGGGATGAAGCCCACTTGGTCATGATGGATTATTTTCTTGATAAGTTTTTGAATACAGTTTGCTAGTACTTTATTAAGGATTTTTGCACCCAAGTTCATAAGGGATATTGGTCTGTACTTTTCTTTTCTTGATGTATCCTTGTCAGGTTGTGGTATCAGAGTTATGGTTGCTTCATAAAAAGTGGATGGGAGCATTCCCTCCTTTTCAATTTCTTGGAATAACTTAATAAGGAGAGGTGTTAGTTCCTCCTCAAAAGTGTGGTAAAAATCAGCAGAGAAGCCATCAGGTCCTGGGATTTTCTTCTTTGGCAGACTTTTAATTGCAGACTGGATTTCAGTGCCTGTGATTGGGCTATTTAGGAATTCAATATCCTCCTGATTCAATTTAGGGATGTTGTATGTGTCAAGAAATATATCCATTTCTTCCAAGTTATCAAATTTTGAGGAGTATAGGTTTTCAAAATATGATCTTATAATTTGTTGGATTTCTATGGGGTCAGTGGTGATCACTCCCTTTTCATTGGAGATTTTCTTGATTTGCTTCATTTATGTCCTTCTTTTGGTTAGATTTGCTAGGGGCCTATCTATCTTGTTTATTTTTTCAAAGTACCAGCTCTTTGTTTCATCAATTCTTTTTATTGTTTTTTTGTTTTCAATTTCATTGATTTCGGCTCTGATCTTGATTATTTCCTTCCTTCTGCTGGGTTTGAGGTTAGCTTGTTCTTCCTTTTGGAGGGCTTTGAGATGAAGTGTAAGCTTGTTTATTTGGGATCTCTCTTCATTTTTAATGTGGGCGCTCAATGCTATGAATTTTCCCCTTAGGAAAGCTTTCATGCTGTCCAGAGGTTTTAGATATGTTGTGTCTTCATTTTCATTCTGTTCCAAGAATTTGTGGATTACTTCTTTCATGTCTTCTTGGATCCATTCTTCATTTAATAGGGTGTTATTCAATCTCCATGAATATGTGTGCTTTCTGTTATAATTATTGCTGTTGATCGCTAGGGTCATAGAATTGTGATCTGAAAGGACAAATGGGATGATGTCTACTTTTTTATATTTGCTGAGATTATCTTTATGAACCATAATATGATCTATTTTGGAAAGGATCCATGTGCTGCAGAGAAGAAGGTGTATTCCGCTAACTTGGGATGGAAAATTCTCTATATATCTATTAAGTCCATTTGGTTTATGAAATTATTTAGGCTGGAGATTTTTTTATTTATTTTTTGTTCTGATGATCTGTCTAATGGTGACAGCAGAGTGTTGAAGTCTCCCAGTATTATTGATTTGTGATCCATGATTGGTTTGATATAATGAAGTAATTTATTCACGTGTTTGGGTGCATTGTTGTTTGGAGAGTAAATATTAACTATGGTTATTTCTTCCCTTTGAAAGGTTCCTTTTAGTATTAAGTAGTGGCCTTCTTTATCTCTTTTGATTGATTTATGTTTGAAATTTACTTTGTCGGATATAAGTATAGCGACACCGGCTTGTTTTCTTGGGCCGTAAGCATGGTAGATTTTTTTCCATCCTTTCACCCTTAATCTGTGGATGTCTTTGCCTGTAAGGTGAGTTTCTTGTAAGCAGCATATGGTTGGATTTTTTTTGTGTGATCCAGTCTGCAAGTCTATGTCTTTTGATTGGTGCATTTAGACCAAGATAGAAGTGTGTAATTGAATTGTAATCATTGTGTCTTATTTAGCTAGTTCTGTCATTGCTGTGGTTAGTTCTTGCTGGGTGATACTGTGACTGAATTTCTTCATTTTGTGGGTTTTGGGTATCAATTGCTTGTTCTTCTGTCTGGAGTGTTTCCTTGAGAATTCTTTGTAGGGCAGGTTTTCTGTTGACAAATTCTGCCAGTTTTGTTTTATCATGGAAATTTTTTATTTCTCCATCAAATTTGAAGCTGGGCTTTGCTGGGTATAGAATTCTAGACTGCATGTTGTGGTCATTTAGACATTGAAAGATATTAATCAAAAAGCTTCTTGCTTCCACCGTCTGGGTTGAAAAGTCACAGACAATTCTTATTGGCTTGCCTCTGAATGTGATTTGGCATTTCTCCCTTGCTGCTTTTAATGTAGTTTCCTTGGTATCCCTGTTGTACATTTTGAATATGATGTGTCTTGGTGAGTTTCTCTTTTGATTAGGCCTATTGGGTGTCCTGTAAGCTTCTTGGATGAGCGAGTCAGATTCTATTTTTATGTGGGAAAAGTTTTCTTTCACGATCTCTTTGAGAATATTCCTCATACCATTGTTGTGTTTCTCAATTTCTTCCTGTATTCTGATTACTCTCAGATTGTTCCTTTTCTTTTCATCCCAGACATTCTTGAAATACTGGTCATGATCTTTTAATTATTTTTCTTTTTTGGTGTCAGTGAGCTCTAGCTTGGTCAACCTGTCTTCATTAGCGGAAGTTCTTTCTTCAATAGCAGAGGTTCTATTTTCTACTGAAGTTAGTCTATTATTGAATTCTTGCATGGTCCCTCTCCTGTCATTGACTGCAGCTTTGAGGTCTGTAACTTCCTTTTTGAGAGAATCTAATTCTTTAATGATTGAGTCTTTTAATTCTTGATTTTTCTCAGTTATTCCCTTCATTAGCTCCTCTTTTAAGTCCTTGTTCCTTTTTGTTATCAGCTCATTGATATATTGTTCTAGATTTTCATCCCGATCCCTTGCCATAGTCCCCTTACTAGGGGAGTTTTGGGATTGATGGGAGCCTCTTCGAGTTTGATTCCTCATGTCTGAAGAGATCTTCTCTCTTATTTGCCAGGTGAACCTAGGCAACACTTGAAGCTATAGATATTAAGAGTGTCTCTGGCCGTTAATGAAGTTAAGTTCCTTAATGGAACCTTGGAACTACAACCAGTAAGGGAGTCTCTGGGACCTTTGGGAGGAGAAGTTCACTTTGCTTCTGGGTTTTGATATGACTGACACTCAGTCTGTGGTTATGTGATCTCACAGAGCAGACTGGGGTGTCTTCAGATTCCTGGGATTCCTAGGAGGAGCTTTCAATGAAGAGGATTGATTCTGGAAAGCCCTGAAGTTTGCTGGCTTCTCAGGGGAGCTGCAGCCAGGGGTCTTAATGAGCAGGGAGCCTGGCTGATTTCTATACTCCCTCTGCTGGGAGAGGCATACACTGTCTCTTGTGTCAAAAAATGTGTTCCTTCTGTCTAGGAGGAGTGGACAGGGCAGGGAATTGTTTCCCCTTTTTAGCACAAACTGAAGACCTTCTAAGAAGGGTGGAGTCTGGGGCTGACCTAGGCCTTCTTTTCCTGGATGAGACTGAAGCCTGTGGTGATTTACTGATGCACTTATCCTAGGCTGCTCTAAAACCAGAGAGAGCTGTCTCCTGGGATGGCGGCCTGGCTTTCCCGCTGAACTGGGAGTTCCTCTGGGCTCCTCAGTATGCGATTCCCAGCTCAGCTCTCTCCCGCAGAGTGTGAGCTCAGCGGGTGGGTGCAGCTGCTCACTGATGCCTGACGCTGTCCTGAAGATGTTTTTATAAGGTACGGGCTCAGAGCCCTGAGTGAGCACGGGATCCCAGTGACAGTTCAGTTCCAAGCTGCAGCCACAGCCGCTGGCATCCCCACCCTCTGCAGCCTCTCTCGGCCTCTGTCACTGTGGCCCATAGCCCTCCCTCTGGTGGAATGTAATCCGAAACCAAAAAAGTCGCCTTTCTGCTTCTCTGGTGGTGTGGATAAATTCCCTTTTTTTTGTTCTCCACGCTCTGTTCAGACCCCTTGGTTTGCTAGTCCATTGTTGCCATATCAGCAACGCAACAGCGTCAGGTAAACAAAGTCTGCAGTGGCTCTAAATTTAAAGGTCTCGACTTCTCTGCTGCAGGGAGTGCAGGGTGCTGGAGTCCTCCACCCCTCCACTCCAGAGCCAGCCACGCGGCATTGGCAGGTGAACTGATACTGCTGTAGCGCTATATTTAAATCACACTGGCTTTTCCTTGGGGATGAGTTCACAGTCTGCTAGCCTCCTCCCTCACTGCCAGGTGGCTGCTGCCCGCCACGTCCAAGCCTGGATGGAAAAAAATAGAAAACCACTCATTACTCCCAAGTCTTTGGTCCTCAAATCAGCTGAGAAAATTAGTACTGGGGTTTCAAGAAGTTACTTCCCCCAAACGCACCTCCAAAATCTGGGAATGAACTGGTGATTTTCGGTCCAGATTCCGAGCTGCTAGGGACAGGCATCTGTCTTCAAGTCACCATCTTGCCAGAATCTGTACTGTTTTCCATAAATCCAAAAATATTTGAAATGAAAAGTGCATTTTAGAGTATGTGCTTGGTAAGAAGTATGTTGTGTTCTAAAGACAGAGAAACCTAACTAAGCTGAAAATTTTCTTTAACATAGGAAAAAGCCCTTTGGAATGCACAGTGCAGTTCCCTTGGAGATCTTAGAAAGGACTGCTTATCACCTCCCTCAGAGCAGCTCCTGGGGAAGAGCACATCTCTCAGGTGCCTTTTTACTGAATGAGTCATGCTGTGACTCATGTCTAAGGATGTGCTGTGCCCTGAGTTCAACCCTCCTTGAGGGCATATCGAGGTGACAATAATAACACACTTCATATCCAACTTAATCCTTTGTGACATGCCAGTGGAGAGGTACAGTCCTGTTGGAAGAACTGCTTAACATTAAAATGTTCCCACATCTGTCCCTCACTGGAAGAATGGATCCAAAAACTGTGGTACATTTATACCATGGAATATTACACACTAATTAGAAACAATGATATTGCATCCTTCGAGGGTAAATGGATGGTTATGGAAGAGATCATGATGAGTAAAATCAGCTTAACCCAGAGATCTAAGGGTCGATTGTCTCCACTCATCTGTGGAGGTGGGGACTAGACCCTGGACAATGAGAAAGTTGGTCTAGTAACATGAGTTAAATCCAGATAAGATGTAATGCTTTACAATCTAATACTTTTTTTAGAGTTATGATGGGAAGGGGAAGGGAGGGATAAGGGAGGGTAATTGGGGGGGCACTCCTGGGGATAATTGCAATATCCAGAATATATACACATTTTATACACATTTTATATTATTTTGTTAAAATCTTGTAAGGTTGCTCAAAAATAAAAAATAAATAAATAAATGTTCCCACATCCACCTGAAACATGGAGATAATCCTGTTTTGCCCTGAATAAGGGTCCTGATTAACACTTGGAGTGGGGCATTTTTTTTTACTGCATATAGTACAGCCTCCCTGGGCCTCCAGACATTGTGACATTGTGACAAGCACATCACACATTTCCAGACATACCCCAAACCACCTCCTAATCACCCCACCCCCAAGAATCAGCAAACTGAAATTAAAGTAGAATGAAAACAATAAAAAATGTTAAAGGAGTAGAAACAAACTAAAAGAAGTTGACTACATGTGATAAAACTGTAGAAAACTTGATACACATGGAAGTATAAGATTGGAGAGAACTGAATCAGATGGCTGGTTTTCAAAATTGCACTACTACAATTTTACAAAATGTCACTTGGTTAAGGATTCCATGAGTGTTCTCTTTATTATTCCTAAATGAATGTGAATGTACAATTTTTTTTTCTGAACTAGGGCTTGAACCCAGTGGCACTTTATTATTGAGCTACATCCATAGCCCCTACTCTTTTTTTAATAAAGAGAGAGGGACAGTGAGAGAGAGAGAGAGAGAGAGAAAGAGAGAGAATCAATTTTATTTAGTTTTTCATGTGGGTTTCATTGCTTGGATACTTCGTTGTGTACGTGATGTTGGGGTTTGACCCGTGCACTCGTGCATGCCAGGCAAGCACTGTAACTGCTGAGCCACTGCTCCAGCCCTCCCTAGCTCTTTTCATCTTTTATTTTGAGAGAGGTTCCTGCTAAGTTGCCCAGGCAGGCCTTGAACTTGCCAAGCCTGACCTCAAACTTGAGATCTTCCTGCCTCAGCCTCCCAAGTTGCTGGGATTATGGGTGTTCACTATCAGCTGTGGCTAAATGTGCAATTGTTAATAAAATATTCAACTGAGAACAAAGAACTTAAGGACAGCCACTATTTAATTATAAATGCTAACCCTCTCTTTCTTATCCAAGCTCTTCTACTCTCATTCAGTACCATCTAGTGGAAAAAGGCCTGGTATAGATTCTGGGAAACAAGAGTTCAAGTCTTATTTCAGATTCTCTAAATGGTGGGAATTTGAGTAAGGTAACTAACCTCTCTGAACTGAAATTTCCTCTCGTCTAACAAGGGGCAATGGTAGGGCCAACTGCATGTTGGAATAATCAGATGTTATATGTAAAGAGCTTATCACAAGGTGGGCACTCAAAATGACAGGGATCCCTGCTTCTCCAGTCCTTTGCTCCAATTACTCAAGCATCACTTTTCTCTAAGAAGTACCCTCACCTCCTTCATACTCCATTTCTTGCACTGCACCTCCTTGTAAAACTCTGGGCCACACATTCAACCTTCCTATAGACTTTCTATCTACTGGGGTAAAGGATCTGCATGCCAGTGGAAACACTACCACAAATGTGCAAGCTGAGCTAAGCCAAGAACCAAGGTTCCACATCCATGCCCTGGCTTGCTGGGGCAGCCAGTGGTTTGTTTCCTGCCCCACACCTCAGAATGGCCAGCTGCAAGTCACAGCAAATGAGCACCTGGAGGGCCATCTCAGGATGTTTTGGCACTGAAATAACTCTAAAGGCAAAGACTATTCTGACCTCTGGTTTCCAGGGATTGGTCATCCAGCCTTCCTCTCTGGGTGTCCCAGCCACATAGTTCTAAAGGTTGGGCCTATTGACATGACATCCACCCTGACTTAGAATGTCTTGGGGTCAAGCAATGCAGGAACCAACAGGTTGGTCCTCACCAGGCACTGTAGGATAGAGTCCCAAGCCCTTGATTGGCCCTGAGCTCCAGTAAGAGCTAGCCACACAAGCCTATGTGCTTGTGGCAAAAGGTAGGGGAAGGGCTCAGGGTGGTGGTGTGTAAGGAGCATGTCATCCTGACTGGCCCTTTGCCTGGGTGCACTGAAAGTGGGGTGTGAGCTGGAGTGGTAACACACTGTTCCCTTAGTTTGGGAGAAAAAAGAGTGAGAGATTTTCTGACCCTAATAACGGATGGGCTAAAGGGCCAATCTTCTATATTATGATAGCTCCAGAAATAAATCCTTATCCCTGCCAATACCAGGTAGCCTCAAAGTCAGAATACAGGTTCAAATGTCGCTTGGTCTTTGAACCTGTGTAAGGTTCCCTAGAGGGGCTTCCACATCTCTATCCCAGGCCCACAGAGAAGCCAGAAATCCCAATGGACACTTCCAGGTTTTGGGAATCTACACATGCTTGGAGTCCACGCACTGTCTAACCCTCTTCTGTAGCACTAGGTCCCAAAATCCAACCTCAAGCATACACATAACCCTCCTCCCCTCACCCCTTTCCTTCAACAAGTGGGGTGAGTAGTGGAGAACTCTTCAGACCCCTTTTACCTGCTCCTTCCCTCCCTGAAAGCATGGACCAGAGCTACACATTCCATCCTCCCATCCCCCTACCCCCGGCCAATCCTCTCCATGGATGCCAAGAGAGTTGCTTGTCTCTGTGGCATCACAGCAGGCTCCAGGCTCATGAGTGCCATGGGCCAGGACCCCTCAAGAAAAGGGCTGTAGAAACATTCCTATGTCCCTCCTCTGCCTTAGAGCCACAGCAATCATTCTCTCTCCTCCTTTCTTATGCCCCAACTCAATGAAGAACACTCTAACCATGAAGTCCATGCAGCTCACAGCGAACCCATTTTTCTGGAAAAAGCTATCATAATGACTGAGCTCTGACATTGGTGGCCTTGGAATGTTGATCTACCTAGCTGAAGCTGAGCCAATCAGATTCTCCTTCCCAGGAACTGCAAACCAGGACCTGGACCACAGATCAGGGTGTTTGGTGCCTAGACACATGAATTACTGCCTAGACAGCAGGTCTCCAAGCTCCTGGGATGAGTCCCCAGAGCTTGACTGGTTTCTGCCCACCCCAAGAATGGCAGCTCAGGTTCTTCAGTTCAGTTCCCTGATCACTCCAGGGCCCTTCTACTACATTCCACTTTCCCTTTCAGCTAAACAAATCTGATTTTGTTCCTTGTACTCAATAGAAACATAACCAATTACCTATAGCTCAATCAAGGACTTGGACCCCAAAGCTGAATCAGCAGTAAAGGATATTTTTACCCACACTTATTCTGTCTGCCCCATTAATCTCAGGAGCCTCTTTAGGAAACTTGGAGCTAGGAATGATTGGTCAGGCAATTAGAAACCTTCCTCTATGTTTCCAGAGAAGAAAGAGAGACCAGGACCACTGGGAAAATGCCCTGAACACTTCAGGCCTAACTGTGAAGACACATTGACTTCCTAATGTTGTACCCAAACTGAGATGAGGATACTCCAGCCACTCACATATAAGCCAAAGAAGCCTTTATTGAGTTGGCCAGTGGAGATCACTCTGGACCCCCAAACATCAGGTCTTGGAATGATGAGTATTCTAGCCATGTAGCAGAGCTTATAAAGGGTAGTGAACTCTCCATTGCTAGTTTTGTTGTCAAGCAAGCAAGCAGAGTACAAAAGCAGAAAGTTTGCAGTTAGCAATTGGGATGAAACGTTCTATTGCCTCATTATTCAACCCAGATTCAGGTGGGGAGCTTTTTTAGTAGCTTGGTAACCCATTATTTAGTACATGGGAAACTTCCTTGTAAGGGAGGGGGAATACACAATGGAGTCCCTTTGGTTCTAACATTCCCCACTGGTCTTATGGGAGATATGAATCCTCATATTTATACATTACTTTCTCCAACATCAGTGGCTAGTCTATCATATTGGGTGTGTAAAAACATAAGCTTAACAGATTGTATCCTCTGTTGGATGTAATGGCTGGCACAACTGATGACACACGGAGCTACAAGTAGAATTTCTATTATGACTATGAGGGGTCCTGCTATACTGCCAATCAAGGTTGTTTGCCATGGAGACCAGGAGAATAATGTCTTGTACCACCTTTTTTCATTTTGGCAAGCTTTTTCTCTCTCCTTGAGTCTTTTCCTTACCAATGATAAACTGTCCCTTATTACTCCTGATTGATTAGTATTAAAACAGCAAGTTTTACTTAAAACCATACATACTCCTCCTTGCTTCAGAGAAAACAGATATAGTCCTCTCCTGTTTTGTAATACTACTTTGGCTAAAGAGTCCAAGGACTGTACTGGGCTGTTAACAGAACTTTCTAATGCTGACAAGTCCAAATCTATCTGCTAACTTAAGGCCTTAAAATTGTGGCCTCCAGTATAAGGCAGCTGTCCCTAGGGCTGTGGATCCAGCTATCCCTATTCCCGCAAGTAAGGGCACCAGGATGGGAGCCACCCTTGGATACCTTTCGAGATGCCCCATATGTTTTTTGGTTTTGTTTTCTTTTTTTAACTTTTTCCATTATAATAATAGACCTGGGGAACCATGTGAACAGTGACACAAAATTCTTTTCTGTCTTTCTCTGAGAATAGTTGGGTATGGAGACATGGGGTAAGTCCTGACACACAAGCAAACCAAGTTCCCTGAGGAGTAACCAGTTGGGACCAGTTGGGGTTGTAACAGACACACATAAATCCTTATAGGGAGATTGATCTAAATTAAAGTCTTTTGATTTATAACAAAGTTCTTTTCCTTGAAGGTTACCAAGAGTTAATTTGGGTTTTTATCCCCATTCTGAGCCTATCATTAGGGGGTAGCCCAAACCTAGGAATTAATTTATTAAGGAACTTCTTGGTCACCATTTTAGCAGCTTTTGTCTTATCTGGAAATGCCTCCACCCATCCAGAAAACATATCCACAAACACTATTATCCAAACAGACTGGCAGCAATGAGATCCCATTTTTCAAGGTCCCCATTTTCTATCTGCCTACAGAAAATCTGTCTCCTGCCTCAATATTCCCTCTGAAGAGACTCCTGACCACCTTTGGGGGAAAAGGGTGATGACTGATTTGGCTTCTTTCTTGCTGACAATGGGGCATTGGCTGTGGCAGTCAGGGAAACTCTCCAGACAGTCTATCTGGGGGCCTCAGTAGAAGTTTGGAGGCAGCTGCACAGAAGATTGTATTTCCATGACCACTTGGTGCTTAATAGACTCTAGGTGCTCATGCAGGTGACTTGACATGGTGTACACAGGGGAGGGATCAGGCTAGAACACTAAGCAATGCAATAAAATATTCTTTTATGCAAATAATCAATACAAAACAATCAGTGTTATCAGCCAACCTTTGAAGATCATGAAGATAGTAACTTATTAGAGCTTAGGATGTGTTCTGACATGTCATTTACTGGTGAGTAGAGGCCATTTATGGCTTTAGAAATCTTAGTAGAGTTGCTAGGAACACATCTAATTTTTATAATGGCATAGGTGTTCCCTTGAGTTGAGGAATGCCATCTGATTTCTATGAGGTAGCTTAAATATTAGAACTAAACAATCATACCAGAGAAAAACAGATTTAGTTTACCCACATACAAAGTTAGGGAAATTTTGAGAATCTCAAACTGATTTAGAACAAACTTGTGATTCTTGTAGTGTCTTTTGTAAACCCCCCCTTTTTTATAATCTCCCAGTTTTATTTACCTGTGGGAGAAATTACATGAGTGTACTAAAGCCCATGTATGGGCTGTGCTTTGGTTATAACTCTCCTGCCAGGTATTTAAGACCAGGTTGGTCAAAACTGACTTTTTGCCTATCTATTCCTAGGTCAGCTTAGATTCCTCAGGAGACCACTGCCAGGGACTTGTGAGAGCTGCTTGGCTCCTCTAGCTTTTTTTTTTTAATCAGTGGTTCCATCTGCCAGGATGGGTCAGGGCCTTGCTGACCGTATGTGGCTTCTCTTGGAATCATTAGGGACATTTCCCTTTCCAATGACCCTCCTCTTTGCAGATTGTGTACCAGTTGGCTAGAGAAGTCCCATTGTCCTCCAAGTTTTGGCTGACCAATCAAGGCAGGGGCCAAAATATTGACTTTTCCTTAACCCTTTAAGTTTCTTTTTTGGTATCATTGTTTTGTTGTTAAACATCCAGCAGGTCAGTTTCATCAGTCCTAAAGTAGGAGTGTTATGTTACAGTTTTGTAGTTTCATGATGATATGTTTTCTAATGCCTTCCAGAGTTTTTTTCAGAAATCTGGTAGGGTTCTTCTGAGTCTATATAAGTATTAATTAATTAATGCACAGCCTTATACCTCAAACATAAATCAAACAAAAGCTAAGAGGGCTCCTTATTATTTTTTAGAAATACAGTTAAACTTTTGTCCCAGTGTAAAGAGTCAGGTTATTCTAATCCAATTACAAAATATTCAATAACATAAATAAATCCCTAATTAAATTTGTTGTTTTCATATAAACCTGATGAAGATCATTTTTACAAACAACTTTAGTTTGGAAACACCAGCTTGATAAAGTGCTGTCCTAAGTTTTACACCTTAAAAGATTTATACACTTGGAAGACATGAGTAAATCTAATACACAACAATGATAGTATTAATTACACAGATGTTCTCATATTAACTAAATTTAACATTTGAAGAAAAAATTCAGAATCCATAGTACATTATAATAATAATCACAGGTTATTTAAAGCAAATAGATATAACCCAGGTTTTGAAATACAATGTGTAAACTTACATAACATTTAAATAAGGCTGAGATAAACAACTAGCTCAATAACAGTGCTTGAAGTTAATATTATATCTTATCTGTCCTGTAGGTGATAGTGTGTCTTAACTCAGGTTTTTCTGTTAGAAGTAGTACTTCTGGGGGGAAGGAAGATGGCGGTTATCCCAGTGACACTGACCCCATGAAGCTCCCGAGAGTCAGCACAGGCTGCGCGTCGGCATGTGCGTGGATTCCCACGGTAGGACAATTTTCCCTGAACGAGCAGGCATTGCCTCCTGCTAGTTCTTTGACCCCAAAGGAAAAGTGAAGAGCATTAGCCCCCCCAAAAAACAAAACAAAACAAAACGAGGAAGCGGCTGCCAAACATGGGGCCACCCCCACACCCAGTGGGAGTGGAACTTCCTCACGGGGGACCAAGCTACCCCTGGTCAGATCCCCTAATCTGGCCTCCAACTCCCTAATTGGACCGCTCTTCATATATATGAACTCGGTTTAAGTCCAGATATATTTCTGCTCAATAGCTAATTTACACCGTATCCTGCGAGCTGTGGCAGCTGCGGCAGCTGCGGCAGCAGCGGCACGCTTGCCGGGGGGCGGGGCGACCTGCCCAGTGAAACATGCTGTCGGCCTCTCCGCTCCGCGCCGCGCCAGGCAAAGGCTTGCAACCTGAAACGGAGGAAGGGTCTGAATTTCATGACCAAGCACCACTGCGAACTGACTGCTCATTGCTTTGCCTAGTCTTGCAGAAAGCGCTGGGGAGAGATTGCTATCAATCTAGTCAGCGGCCCGTCGCCATTGTGACCTGTCCCTGTGGGTGGGGCGAGTCTTCCACCCCTAGCCCCGGAGTGTAACCGGCCGCAAGAAGCTTTGAATATATGGGGCAGCCTGAGTTTCAATTAAGCCTCTGAGCTCCTCACATAACCGAGGCTGTGGAGTCCTGTGCACCTCAAGCAGGTCCCCTTCTAGTGCTTGTAACGGAGAATCACAAAACTCTAGAAAGACCTGGACCTTTCCCTGAGGTCCTTAGCCAACAGCACTAAACAGCTCCTGAGCCCTCTGGGGATCACAAGACACGCAGAGTGGACCACCATTGATCCTGAGGAAGCGATACTCAGGGAGCCACTCTGCTTGGATCAATCAGAGTCCCACGGCCTCTGTAAAAGGAGCAACTTGACTACCTACAATTCCTGAGCCCCAGACCCAAGAAATATCTGGAGTGTAGATTGGCTGGAAACAACCAACTCAGGCTTCTGCCCAGGGGGAGTCAAACACCCCTTTACTACAGAAAATTTCAGAGGAGATCCTCTAAGAAAATCGAGGCCACTGGACTCAACCAATCCACTTCTCCCCAAACAAGCTCAACTCCGAAAAATTCCCAGCCTGAT
>PVKS010036035.1:0-19665 GCA_004027875.1 Aplodontia rufa | reverse complement strand
AATCAAGTGCATGGAATGACTATTTTGTACCAGGGATTGAACCCAGGGACACTTTATCACTGAGTCACATCCCCAGCCCATTTTATGTTTTGAGACAGGGTCTCCCTAAATTGGAGCCTTGCTAAGTTGCTGAGGCTGGCTTTGAACTTGAGATCCTCCTGCCTCCACCTCCCGAGTCGAGTCACTGAGATGACAGGCATGTCCCACCACACCTGGCAAGGAGTGTTCTAACTTTTTAGGGAAGTGCATTGTTCACCAGGTTTCTAAGCCAGTGGATTTTCAAACTTTTCATCTTCACATAAAACCATTTGTGGAAATCTTTGTAAAATACAGTTTAAAGCAGAGAGTTAAGAGGACTGAAGCCCCATTTGTTCACTTTATTGTTCCTTTAGCTCATTATGCATTATCAGCCCTGGGTGACAGATCTGAGTCACATTTCCATAGCTTAGCCTACTTCACAAAAAGGTGGCACAGCCTGCAGAGGGATGCATATACGTTCACACACTCAGACATATACTCACTTTTTACAAAATACTTACATTTCTTACCTTATTAATGTACAATGCATTTTGATTCTGATTACCACCAAATGGATTTAGCAACTATGAATAGTTCAAGGCCCATCACATGAAAAACAGTACTCTAAGGAACGGGCGTGGATCAGTGGCAGAATGCTTGCCTAGCATGTGAGCCCTTGCGTTCAATTCCTAGCATCCACTCCAAAAAGAAAAAAAATAAAACACTTCTATGGAATGTTCTGGCCACACTTCCTGAACTAATTTTTACAGGCATTGCCAGTGAAATTGGAGAACTTTTTGAGACTATACATTCAGGGAAGGGACTAAGTAGACAACTTTTCGGATACAGTAATAAAAAAAATCATGTGGAGAATGTTAATACTACTAATAAAATTTTAGATTTTTTAAAAAGAGAAGTGGTGAGTTATTCTACTTTTTGGGAAATAGAAATGTCTTTTCACTTAAGGATTCCTAAAAATGATAGGCTAGAAAGTTGGTGGCACAGAACGATTTGCAACATGTTTTCATTTGCAGGCTGCATAATTCTCTAGGCTAAAACTTGCTTTGAAAAAGAATAATCAAGCATTTCCTTCTTACCCCAAGTAGGGAAGTTCATAAATGAAAAACCTAAGGTACCTTTTGAGATTGCAGAAGCTGCTGCCAAGTACCTGGTGAAGTGATAGCCCTGTACCAGGCAGGCTTGCCACCAGTTTCCATGACCCTCTCACCCTTCCAGCAAACTAAAGCTCGCCGCTGTTTTCAACTATTTGATCCAACTCAGCTTCGACTTGGCTACTTGTACTGGTAGCATCTGTCACTTTAAACTCCAGAGGACAAGGCCTGCAATGCAGGCTCAGGGTAAGGGACTCCTAATCGTGATTGGGGAAGACAAAATACATGCATCACAAGCAGAGTGCCATGTAAGTCACAAGATCAGCCCAGAGTGAGGTGGAAATGAATCAATTACAACAGACAGGATTCCTGAAATGTAAATTGTTTTTAATATTTTAAAAAGCACACAGAGGTCTTCATTTATAAAAAAAAAAAAATAAATACATGACAAATTCATGACCTTGGGGCTCTTAAAAGGTCAAGCTCCTTAATGGATGTGTCAATGAAAACATAAAACATACATGATCTGTTGTACACACAGAAGCACATTCCAGTTAGTTGTAAAAGCAAAGTTCTTCAAGGCTCAGAAAAAACAAATATTAGTCTTCTGTTGCAGGAAGCACATTCAGAGATGGGCATTGAGGTTGTGCCCAGACAAGAAGGCATGGTCCTTTAGCTCACAATGCCACCCAAGCTTCCAAACAATTGGAGAATGAATGGCTCTAAGGCCCACCAAGGATTCTGCTGTGATCATAAAGCACAGGAGGGACTGTTGTGTCCTTACTTGTGGCTCTGAGCTAAGTTTAAGAGCAGGAGACTGAGAAGAAATGATCATTAATTATTGTCATTGTAACACCGAATGGAAGTCTTGATTCTGTTGCAAGCGGTGAGCTGAGAGACCCAAGAACCTCACCTCAGGCTTTACCAGAGCCTAGGGCAGAGAATGAGTGACTGAGCAGTTCTCCAGTAGGCTAGGAAAGGCACCTTCTCTGGCTGACATGCTCTCAAGGGTGAAGACTGGTTTAAAAATATTTGACAACACTGCATAAGTTGGGGGTTTTGGAATTGAGGTTTTTACCACTGTAACACACAACATAAAAAACAAAAATCTAGTCTCATTAGTAGATAGGTAAATTTTGATTAAAACCTGAAATGTTTTTATGTAATCGCCAACAGGCTGGAATGTATCTGTACAGTTTAATCTGCTGTTGTTTCTTTGGCTGTCTTCCAATTAGTTCTGACATCCTGAATCCTATTTTCCAAATCACTTTCTTCCTATAATTAAGTTGGCTAGTTCTCATTCTTCAGAAAAACTACCTACAACCTTCCTAAAAGTTAGGGTGTACTTCTGAATAGAAGAGTCCTTCAGCCGAAATGGCATCTCCAAGACCCACAGTTCGAATAGGGTCTTTACAAACCAACACCGGTGTAAAGTAGAAGGATATTCCCTCCCTGTGCCATTCTACCACTGGCTCATTTGGGTTTAATATGATTCTGGAGCCTGCCTCTGAATGAGAAGTCATGAACTCTTGGGGTGCCCTCAGAGACACTCGGCCAGTGTCTATGGTTTTGGTAGCACAGGCCTGTGTCCCAGCCACACGAGCTCCTGCAGCCACAGCAGCAAGCTGGTTGGCCCAGTGTCCATCCACAGTTGCCAGGATATGGTAGACCAATGTATGGAAATGGATCCTAGTAAGATCCGAGGCTCTGTTCTTACTTCTCCCATGTTCTTTCAATATCCAGAAGAGGATGTCACTGACCATGCCCACATCAGGAACACCATTCCAAGAGGAGAGAGAAGAGTGAGGTCCAGAGGCTGACTGGCTCAGAAATAACAGCTCCTGTTCATTCAGCCCAAGGGAAGTCACAGCGGAAAAAACCTGCTAACAAAAACAAGGATAGGTCTCTTTCTGGTGGGTATAACTTAGCTCCTGAAATATCTTAGGACATAGCCAATGACTAAATGACAGGGTAGGCAGGCATCTATCTTCCTTACCAGGAATCTCTGTCCCTGAAGTCACCATTTCAGTTTTTTCACCTCTTAACCATTACTTGTGAGAAATTACAAAGTTGCTAAAATGCTATTTCTGGCTGGGTCTTTTGTTACGTGCCTCTGTAAGAAAGGGTGTAAGTGTACAGATTTTGCACATTCTTCCTTGGTGCCTAGCTTTTGCCTTTACATGCACAGCAGCTACTCTTACCACTGCCAGGATATAGCTCTTGACAATGTCCTGAGTGTCAGCAGGCATTATACCAGGAAAATGGAGAAGCTCTGGACAACATACAGTTAAGGTCACGATGGCTCTGTGTATACAACGCCAAGAAGCAAGAATACTATTTCATGTTAGAGCTGAACTTTTTAAGTAGGTGTAAGTTAGGAAGATAACACTGTGGAAAGGGAAACAAAAGCCACTGAACCCATTTTCTATCTCATGGGGAACCACTGTGTCCATCTCACCATCTTTCTTAGCACGTCCTTGAGACAGGACTATCCAACAACCAAGTCATGCAGCCAGCCTACTGGTATCTGCTAAGAAGCACTAGCAGAGAGGTGGGGCAGCAGAGTTGGGAGCAATGGAGTGGCGGAGTGTAAAGATTTCTGCAGAAGACACGAGTCCTTGAATATGTGCATTTGTGTGTGTGCACACAGACCAATTAAAAAAATTAGTGGCCTATTTTCTTTCTTGCTGAAAGCCAGTGGTTTTCATTTCCTTCATGTTCTGTGCTAGGCACTAATCTAAGGAGTTCTCTTTGTCTAGTTCTTTCTTAACCCTTGGCTGGAAGAAGATGCTCTAATTTACAGACCAAGGCTCAAAAGGGTTAAGGAGAGTTTCAGAGAAAATTTTTAAAAGGGCTCATTTTTTTTTTTTAAATAAAGAGATACATAACCTCTAAAAGAGAAACACAAAAACTATACTGAAAAACACCAAGTGTGAACCCAACTATAAATTATGGACTCTGAGCAATAATGATGTGTCATAGGTTCACTGGTTGTAACAAAGGTACCCTCTGGTGATGGATGTTGATTATAAAGGGAAGCTGTGCCTGTAAGAGTAAGAGGGCATATGGGAGCCCTCTTAATTTTGCTGTGAACTTAAAATTGCTCAGAAAAATAAAGCCTACTTTGCTGGGCATGGTGGCACACACCTGTAATCCCAGCATCTCTGGAGACCGAGGCAGGAGGATCACAGGTTTGAGGCGAGTCTCAACAACTTGGTGAGACCATGTCTCAAAAAAATAATAAAAAGGATTGAGGGTATAGCCCAGCGTTGATGCACTCATATCCCCAGTACCAAAAAGTAACTTTTTTTTTAAATCCCAAAAAAGAAAAAAAATCTAACTTAAAAAAAAATTTTAAAAAGGGGCTAGGAATTTAGCTCAAGGGTACAGTGCTTGCCTAAATGTCTGAGGCCCTGAGTTTAATATCCAACACTGCAAAAAACCCAAAACAAATCCTACACTGAAATGCCAGACTGGCATAAATGTCAATTTTTAATCACATTTCAGTGCCAAAGATATAAGGAAATATTTACAGAGTATTTGCTGTGTGTGCAAAGGCAACAGCTAAGCACCTAGAAGGCACATTCTAAACACCGCTAGTGGATATAAACTGGTGTAATTCCCTTGGAAGCTGATCTCAGACTACTAAATGCTATCTCAGGCTTCAATTCAGCAATTCCACTTCTCAAAATTTATCAAACATATCCTTGCTCACAGGCAAAAAAAAATAATGTTCGAAAATCGTTCACTGCAGTATCCTATGTGAAAGGGAATGGCATTCAGCAACCAGAATGTCCCCTAAGAAGGTACAGGTTAAATAAAATGAGCAACATCACGTTTCACTTTAATTATGTGATTGTGAAAAGACTTGAGGGTGTTCTCCAGGTAGCGATACAGACAAGATCGCCAACATTTTCTGATGGAAAAAAGCAAAGTGCAGAGTAGTTTATTCAGTATCCTTTTGGGTAAAATGGGACAAAAAAATCTAATATTCCTGTATTGTACAAAAAACCTCAGGATATAGATGAAGCTAATAAGGAAATTACTAAGGGCAGACATAGGTGAAGTGAGTTCACAGAGTTAGTGAATGGCAAAGCTTGCATTCTTAGGCCTCCCTCACTTGGATTTATCCTAATCACTGCTGCTATCCAGAGGCAGGAGATAAACTCCTACATGTCTGAGTCATGTTTGAGGAAGTTGTGCTTCTTGAAGTATAAGTAAAATCAGCTAAGCTGGGCTTTTTCTCCTTTGAGTCCTGCAAAAACCATTCACTTCCATAGAGAAAAATATAACTCACAGGCCCATTAGTTACATTACCATATCGCCCTTCTTCCCTTTCAGTTGAACTGAGGTGTTTATCACTGAGTTACTGAGCTATGTCCCTAGTCTTCTCTCTTTTCTTTTACTTTTTTATTGACACAGGATCTCAGTAAGTTGCTGGCCTTGAACTTGTGATCCTCTTGCCTCAGCCTCTCAAGCTGCTGAGATTACAGGCGTGTGTCACCCCATCTGGCTCACAGTGGCCTATTCCTAACTTGGTAGGAAATCCTTTCCTAGAACAGTCCTGGATCCTTATTTGGATCCTCAATGACCTAGGTCTGAGTGACCCAACACCCTCATCTCAGTCCCAGAGCCCAAACACCTGGTCCCACTGGACAAAGGAGCTTCTCTGCAAGGTCTTATGAAGATCATGGCCAAAGGAAGAAGTGTGTGCTGCCCACATGTGGTTGGTTACCTGATGCACAATGTTGCTCATGAGCTCCCTATTGGTCATACTGGCCAGCTCTAGATGAACTGGAACACCAGTGGGGATGTCAGAAATGGAAGTTACAACCTGCAAAAAGACGATGACAGACTGCCATTAGAAAGGAAGTCAGGCAAGAGGGAAGAAAAGATAAGGTCCCAGACAGTCTGGATGCCCCCTGGTACCTGCCTTCTTTATATCCTCTGACACCTACAAGCAACATAGGTTCCACCACCTCTGTGGACAAAAGATATTTTTCCCAACAGAGAACTACATTCTGCAGAGAGCCACCAGAGTTATAGAATCAGAGGACAAAGAACTGCCCCTGTATATTCATGCTGCCAGCCTATTCCTAGGATCTAAACAGCAGTTGGCTTCAACTGCCATTCGGAACACAGGAACCGCAGGACAGCTGATGTGAGATGATACAGATAACGTGAAGGACACAAACTACAAACCTTGAAGCTTGCAGCCAAGCTGTTTAGCTCAGGATGCAGAGGCTTAGGTGAGAAGATGTTCTGACCTGTCCTACTCTAGCTGCTGCCAAGGTATGTCCTTGGGACAGCATGATCCAAGGCAAGGCAGCACAAGCTACAGAGGCACAGAGGCGGAGGCAGGAACCTAAAAAAAAAACAAAACACCCCAGCTGGGGTCTGTGAGATTCCATAACAGTTCTGTTACCTCCAAGAGTCTCTTCCTCTGCAGCTCCTTGCTTTGTCCCTCCATCATGTGCAATCCAGAGAGCACCACCAGGTCAGGCTGGAACTCTTCCAGGCTAGACACAAACACCTCCAGCATATTCATGGCCCCGTTGGAGAGGTCGTGAGAGAAGATGAACCGGTTGGCATGGGGAGCTTTAAACTGGCCCCACTCCTCCCCTAGAAAAGCCCAGTCAACATAATGGGAAGAAAAGGAAGAGGCTTTCAGTCTCCTAGCTATGGAGGCACTTGGCAGGTGGCTCCCAGGAGCCGTGGCTCTGAGCAGGCATGCTGCTGGCTGAGACCATTATTACTAGCAATAACGGTCTAAGGTCAGCATGGTGTTGTATCCAGGACAGTGCTCTGGTAAAGAAACAAATGGGCTGGAGTGGTGGCTCAGCAGTAACGGTGCTTGTCTGCCATGCACAAGGACGCAGTTTCAAACCCCAGTATCATGTATACAACAAAGTATTGGAGCAATGAAAAGCCACATGAAAAATAAAAATTGATTCTGTCATTTTCTCTCTCTCACTGTCCTCTTGAAAAGAAACCAAAAACCTAAATTCAAACCCAGCAAAGCAGCAGAAGCACAGTGTGGGTCCCATATATCCTTTTCAAGGTCATTAGCTTCCCTGGAGTTCCAGGAAAGCTCTGCTGTCCACTGAGCTCTCAAACAGGATGCAGTTACAGAATGCAGGACTTCGAAACACCACTCTACCAGGTATGCTCCTGCAGATATGACTGGTTGCCTTCCCAAAGCACATTCCACCTCACAACAGTGCCCTGAGGACCTTCCATTTAGTTGAAATCTAAGCAGGCTGAAATCCCCAAAGCCAAGCTGATCACACCTCCTGCTTTCTGCTGTTTGCTGGTGGTTTCTGGGCACTTGATCCATAGTGTAAGAATATCTGGCTTCTCTGACACTTTGGCAGGAGTTGCTGTGGAGTAATGGTGGCTCAAGACCAAGTTCAAGCGCTGCTTCCACCCTAAAAGGGAGCCTTTCCTAACTTGCTGCTGTGCAACCAGATTCAATGATTTTCTTATCAGGGCCAACATTGCACTCTGTTACATGACTTGGCACATGATTTTGAACTAACTTTTTCAAATGTCCATCTCCTATGGTAAACTGTGAGCTGCAGTAGGGTCTGTGTTGCCTTCTATCATCATATTCCTATTGCCTCACACTAAATCTGGTATGTAACCATGTGACTGACTTAACAAAGAACAAGTGAATAAGAGAACAAATTAATGACCTAAAGGACCACAGCAACAAAAAAAATACAGGTATTAATTCCAAATCCAACATTCCCCAAATTAATAAGACTTTGTACAATAGGAAAAATACATTACACTGATATTCTGCACAGAGCAAGACATGGACCCTGCTTTCAACAGAGATGCTGCTGGGAAACAGCCTAACCTCATGTAGGGGAAAAGAGCCACACCGCAGTCAAAAGAAACTGATTTCTTCAAGGAATGACAAAGGCAAAAATAAACAGGTTTTGGCAAAGCAAGGACAAGGAGGAATATGGAGAGCTCTTCACTGTTTCCATACAACATAGGACTGATGGAATGGCCCAGGAAGCAGAGATATTGAAACTCAAGTCTGTAGTAGTAGGGAGAGCCCCTCTTTTCTCACAAAGCTTTGTATTTCTGTAAGCAACCTCGTCTCTCAATTTATCATCTTGCCCTTTGGACTGTAAATCTGTATAGAGACTCTCTGGATTCCCAAACCTGAAAATGAGCTTCTATGGGGATAGGCTGGTAGGAAAAAAAAAATTGTCAAATCCTCTCAGAATTTACCTATCTAGCTTAGAGCAAAGCTGGGGATGGATCTATAAGCTGACCAAAGGGCTGCTGCAGCACATTATTTTCCCTCCTGGGGCCTATGAAAATCTAACTGTATCAAGTTTCATGAAAGCACACTGTTTGTTCAAAGAAAAATAAGATGGAAAAAAACAAACATGAGGCTTATAAAACTCAAGAATAGAGCCAATCTGGTTTTGAGAAAGCTGAGCTGCTTCCTTAACTCCACAAGAGGCATAGCCATCAATCACTACAACAAAGTCTTGCGGAAGACACTGTTCTCTCCATTCTAGTCACCGCAGGAATTGACAGCAGAACCACAAAGGTGCCCAGTTCATGCTGTGGGCACCAACAAAAATGGAAAGGCGATGAGTCTGGACTGGCAGCAGCAGCACTTCAGGGGCACATCTTAGCTATTCCAGACCTTTCCAGTGAGTGGTCATGTTCATCAAGCAGCTCACAACGCTTAAAGACAACTGATCCTTAAAATAATCTGTCACTTTCTTCATGGTTATAGAAAAAACAATTCTCAAATTCATTTGGAATAGCAGGAAACCCAGAATAACCAAAACATTACTAAGCAAGAAAGAGGAAACTGGAGGTATCACAATACCTGACCTGAAATTATATTATAGGGCCACAGTAGCAAAAAAGAGCATGGTATTGGTATCAAAACAGACATGAAAACCAATGGAACAGAATAGAAGATACAGTGACAAATCTACAAGTCTAACCATCTGATATTTGAGAAAGGGGGCAAAAATATAGCGTGGAGGAAAGACAGCCTGTTCAACGAATGGAGCTGGATGAACTGGACAGCCATATGCAGACAACTGAAACTAGATCCCTGTCTCTCACCCTGCACAAAAATCAAATCAAAATGGATCTAGGAATTAGGAATCAAACCAGCAACTATACAATTGCTAGAAGAAAAAATAGGATCTACACTCCACGACATTGGTGTAGGCACTTCCTTAACAAGACTCCTGTAGCGCAAGAATTATAAGTCAAGAATCATTGAGTGGGATGCCATTAAACTGAAAAGCTTCTGATAAAGATTTAGTCAAGAGTATCAAGAGAGAACCTACAGACCGGAAGAAAATCATTGCATGCTATGCCTCTGACAGGGGACTAATATCCAAATATACAAAGAACTAAAAAAAAAAAAAAAAAAAAAAAAAAAAAAAAAAACACAGAACCCCAGAACCACAAATAATCTAATCAATAAATGGGCTAGGGAACTAAACAGAAATTTCTCAACAGAGGAAATCCAGAAAGTCAATAAATATATGAGAAAATGTTCTATATCATAAGCAAGCAGAGAAATGCAAATCAAAACTTCACTGAGATTCCACCTCACTCCAGGTAGAGTGGCAAAAATGAAGAATACAAACGATAACAGATGCTGGAGGGGTTGTGGGGAAAAAGGAACACTAACACACTACTGGTGGGACTGCAAACTTGTACAGCCACTCTGGGAAGCAGTGTGGAGACTCCTCAGAAAACTAGGGTTGAAATTACCTTACAATCCAGCTATCCCACTCCTGGGTATTTTCCCAAGAGCTAGAATTGGCACACTACAGAGACAGCTACATCAATGTTCATAGTAGCTCAGTTTATAAAAGCTAAACTATGGAACCAACCTAGATGCCCCTTGCTGGATGACTGGATTCATAAATTGTGGTATATATACACAATGGAGTTCTACCCTGCTATTAGAACAATATCATGGTATTTGCAACCAAGTGGATAGAAATAGAAAAAGTTATGCTGAGTGAAATATCCCAAACTCAGAGACTTAAGGGCCAAATGTTTTCTCTTGTATGTGGAAGCTAGTGTAAATCCTATGACAGGGTGAAAGTCAGCTGAGTTTTAAGTATTAAACTCACCATCTTTGAAACTCCACATAAGCTGGGTGAACCATACCTAGGAAGGTAGGAGGAGAAGGGAGGGAGGTAAGCAGCGGAGGGAGGGATGGGGGGGGTGCTAATACAACAGGGAATACTCAGCTCCCATTAGAAGCCTAGCTATACACAGATAAGCAGAGAACCTCAGAAATGTCAACAATTATTATACATGTATATGTTCATTTCAAACTATAGCATGGTAGAATTACAGAGGAGACATGAGTTCAGGGAATGGATGAAGGGGGGTAGATCCAGTTAGGATCGACCTCAGTTTATTATCTCACTGTGTCAATAGTCATGTATGCAGGATTATGTAACAACAATTCCCTCCAATATGTAAGTCTATGTCAAACTAATTTAAAAAAAAATCTGTCAATGAAAAGTGAAAACTCACTCTCATTTCCCATTTGGAAAAACTGAAACTGAGAGAAACTCAAAACTTGTACATCATTAAATGTAAATTACTTACTGCAACATTCTGCTAATTTGCAGAACCTGCCCTTCCTAAATTCCCCACTGATTCTAGTAAGCATCCAAGAGAAAACCAGAGGCAAACAATTCCTTTGAGTACTTGGAGAAAGGTATAATTGTCAACAGCACCATTTTTCATCTTACATTAATTACTCTAGTAGGTTAGGTTCTCATTGTGATTTGGAAGCAATTCACTGAAGTTTTAAGAGGGACAGTGAAAAAGAGAAAAAGAATCAGTTTTATTTAGTTTTTCATGTGACTTTTGTTGCTCCAACACTTCGTTGTGTATATGTTGCTGAGGTTTCAACCCATGTCCTTGCGCATGCTAGGCAAGCATTGTATCCACTGAGCCACTGCTCCAGCCCCTTCACTGAAGAGTTTAAGTACTGCTCTAAGGTACCAATTAGTCTGTTTGGATGTTTGAGCCTTTAATGTGAATAATGTGTTGCATCAGAAACTTGAGGGAGTTCTGAGCACAGCAAAAAATATAGCAAAGAACATACCCAAAATATATCTAGGTATTTAAGGTTCTCACAAAAATTAGATCACCAGTCTTTATGATAAAAAAAATCTACTGAGGGTAGGTGGATCTGGATTTAGAAACACTGGAATATCTCATAATGGGAAATAACATAAGTGAGGTTAAATACAAAATATTTCTACTCAAACCAAAGAAAAAATGAAGTGCTCCAAAGAAAGCCTGCCAGAGGTCTGGAACCAATCATAAGCAGCTTCAGCAAGTTGGGCCAGAAGGGCTCAGGGCAGGATCCAGCAGAGCTGAGCAAACATTACCTGCCCTTCTCTTTTCTTAATAATAAAGAAAAACTTCTTAAATGTGTATTTAACACATTTTCACTTTTACTCAAGATGCCTGCTTTCCTGCAGCCAATGATTTCCCTTGGGTTCAGACCAATTTGGTTGGTAGACCTGAGGATTTTTTCATGTTGTAATATTCTATAACTCTCTCCCTGAGATAATGGCTGCTATCATCTCCTCAGACTAATGGACTGGGAAACTTTTGGTATGGGGACATGAACAGGATCCTGCTGATTTACAAAGATGAATTTTTGGCACAGTCAAAGCCCGGTGTAACCATACACAGTTCTCTGACCAGTCTTATACCAGTACTTATCCTTCCCTTACCTGCTTGATACTCCAAAATGAGGTGGAACTCATCTATTTCCTGTAATGACTCCGGAGGAACAAATACATTGTCATCAAGAAGTTCATGTAGCTTTGGACCAATGGGACCACAAAGAAGAACCTGGAGACAAGCAATGTGAAGTCAATCTACCAGGAGATCTATTCCTTTTCCCAAAGACTCTAAACAGTACTCTGTAAGGTGCTTGCAGGACCATTCTATTCATTTCAACAAAATACTGGAATCTAATTCCAAAAGTCCTTGATTTGGAGGTATGTAGGATAGGGGCTATTAACAGCCTCTGGAGGGTATGGACACAGTGTACCCAGAAATGAGAAAATGACTAAAGGCCCAAAGTCATAGTTGTCAGGTGCCTATGCAACTACTACAGCCCTATTATGGAGTGAATGTGTCCTCCCCAAATTCAGATGCTGAAGCCCTAACCCTAATGGGATGGTGCTTAGAGATAGGGCTTTTAGTAGTTATTAAGATTAAATGAGCCAGGTGTGATGGGACTCACCTGTAATCCTAGTGACTTGGGAGGCTGAATCAGGAGGATCGAGAGTTCAAAGCCAGCCTCAGCAACTTAGGGAAACCTTAAACAACTTAGCGAGACCCTGTCTCAAAAAATGTGACTCAGTAGTTAAACACCACTGGGTTCAATTCCTGGTACCCGCTCCCCGAAAAAAGATTAAATAATATAAGAGTGAGGTCCTAATCAGACAGGACTGGTGACTTTATAAGAAAAGGAAACAAGATCTCATATACACCAAGAAAAGGCCATGTGAGGGGGTGGTGAGGGGGATCAGCAGTAGAGTGCTTGCCTGGCATGTGTGAGTACCCGAGTTCAAATCCCAGCACCACATACATAATTAAGTGGAGGGAAAAAAAATAAATAAAATTGACTTTCTCTTTCAAAAAAAAAAGGCCATGTGAAAAAAAAACAAACTGTGACAAGGTAGCCATGTGCAAGCCAGGAATAGAGCCCTTACCAGAAATAGAACTTTGCTGCAACCTTGAGTTTGGACTTTCCAGGCCCTACGACTGTGAGAAAATAAATTTTTGTTTTTAAACCACCTAGTTTATGGTATTTTGTTATTATGACAGCCCAGGTAGATAAAAACATACCCTATCTCTACATTATTTTTTAACTCACTCACACCCTGGGTAGGCAAACAGACTTGAGAAGTTGCTTGCCCAAATATGATAGATGCTGGGGAAATAGATGAATGGTAGACTGCTTGCTTAGCACGCACAAAGTCCTGGGTTTGATCCCCAGTACTGCAATTAAAAAAAAAAAAAAAGAAAAAGAAAGGAAAGGAAAAAGTCACTAAATGAAAATAAGCATTTGAATTTTATGCAGCAAAAAGAACAAGCTCCTAAAGCTGGGCACAGTGGTGTACACACCTATAATACCAGCTACTTGAAAGGCTGAGGCAGGAGGACCACAGCTGGAGACCAGCCTTAGCAACTTACTAAGATTCTGTCTAAAAATTAAAAAATAAAAAGGACTAAGGATGTAGCTCTGTGGTAGTGTCCCTGGGTTCAATCCCCCAGTATCCCCCTCCCAACCAAAAAAGTACTCTACCATACTTAGCTATTACATGAACAGAATAGCTTTTCAAATATGAGAATTAATAAGCAACTCAATTTAAAAAGTTTGAGGGGGGACTGGAGCAGTGGCTAAGCGGTTAAGGCGCTCGCCTGGCATGTACAATTATGCAGGTTCAAACCCCAGCACCATGTACACAATTAAGCATCCAAGCAACAAAAGCCACATGGAAAAAAACTAAATAAAACTAATTCTGTCATCTCTCTCTCTCTCTCTCACTGTTCCTCTCTCTTAAAAAAAAGAAAGAAAGAAAGAGAAAAAAAAGTTTGAGGAGAGGTGCTCTGCAACTTTTCCAAAACTTTTTTCTTTATCTCCAAGCTGGGCCTGCAGCCCTGGCTATTCCTTCTAGAAGCCACTTCACATCTGCTGCTGCCTCTCAGTTCTAATAAACTGCTGTTTCTGCCATGCCCCTTAAGGCCAGGGTAACATGCTCAAAACCACAGAATTCCGAGAGTCTGGGACCAATTAAAATCCCCAGAAACTGCCAGATGCAGTGACACACTCCTGTAATCTCAGCAGCTCTAGAGGCTGAGGTAGGAGGATCACAAGTTCAAAGTCAGCTTAGTGAGGCCTTGAGTAACTTATTGAGACCTTGTCTCAAAAGATAAAAAGGCTTGGGGATGTGGTTCAGTGGTGAGTGCTGCTGGGTTCAATCCCCAGTACAAAAAAAAAAAAAAAAAAATCCCCAGAAACTATCAGTGCTGTTTCATATTTAATATGCCCCATCCAGAAATTTCAAAAGGCATTTTCATTTGCTAATTAGCTGCTTATTTGTACACTGCTTTGTACAGAGGTACTTTCCTGTATGTAATTAGAAATCCCAGCTTCTAGTGAAAATGTACTTCTCTTCCTTTTCTGCCTAGATACGAGCTCATTATATGCCAACTCTGAAAATTCTTGGTAGGGCCACTATTGCCTCTCTCTGATTCTTGGCTGGAACTTCACTTCTGAGATAGTAAGGGCCAGATTTACCCTCCTACACAGATCAATAGAAAACTGACAAAAGGTAAGAAACAATGGTTTTCAAAATGCTTGGACATTAGACAAAGGACAGTGATCCCTAAGAGAATAATGCAAATAAACTCTATTAATGCCTCACACATGACAGTGAAAGAGTTCCCAGAGCTGAAAGAATGTATCACTGGCAGACCTATATCGCAAGGAAAGTGGAAGTTCTTCAGGCAGAGCAGGAATGATACCAGACAGAAGCATGGATCTAAACAGAGGAACGAGGAGCACCAGAAATGCCAACTCTGGGTCAACTCACAAGATTACTTTTCTTATGATATTACATCTTTCAAAAGAACTGTTCAGGGATGGAGTAGTGGCTCAGAGGTGGAGCACTGGCCTGCCATGCATAAGGACCCAAATTTGAATCGCAGCACCACATATACAACTAAGGGTTGGAGAAACCAAAACCAGATGAGAAAATAAATAAAATTGATTCTTTCTCTCTTTCTAAAAAAGAAATAAAAAATAAAAATATAAAAGAACCGTTCAAAGAAAAATACTAATAATGTAGCATGAAGTTTGGTTACGGCGCTTGCCTGGTATGCACTAGAACGCGAGTTCAAACCCCAGCACCACATACACAACAAAGTCTCGGAGCATTGAAAGCCATATGAAAAGCTAAATAAAACTGATTCTCTCTCTCACTGTCTCTCTTTTAAAAAAAGAAAAAAATTCTCAATGAATTTAACAGGTTATGGAAAGCATATTTTCTGACTAGAACAAAATTAAAATAGAAATCAGTAACAGAACATCAGGAAAATCCTTAAATATTTAGAAAACAACACTGCTAGTCTACGAATAGAACATCTTAAGATATCAAAGGGGTAGCAGAAAGTATTTTGAAATGAAAATAAAAACTAAATATCAAAATCTGTGGGATACATCTAAACCAATACTTAAGGGGAAATCTATAGCACTAAATGCCTGTATCAGAAAATAGGGAAGGTCTCAAGTCAATGACCTTAGCTTTTTTTTTTTTTAATTGGTTCAACATAGTCTTACACATTAGAGGAATCATTGTTACATATTCACGTATACGTATATATTGACAAAGTAAGTTAAGTCCTATCTCAGTCCAGGATTTCCTCACCTGACCTTAGCTTCTTAAAAAAAAAAAAAAAAAAAAAAAGAAAGAAAGAAAAGAAAATGAAATAAAACATTTATTAAAAAATCCAGAAGTTCATTACTCACTGAAAAGAGCAATAAAAAAAAATCAATACATTTCTAGGTAAACCACTTAGGAAAAGGCATAAATGACCAATAGTAGGGAAGACAGCATCACTAGACTCTATGGATCTTCAAGGGATAAGATAATATTATGATTATGCCAATAAATTCAACAACTTAGATAAAATGGAATATTCCTTGAAAAGTACAAACTACCAAAGTTCACCCAAGAAACAGAAAATATGAATTTCCCTATAGCTATTAAATCAAAATTATGATCAAAAACTTTCCTACATTGAAGACTGCAGGCCTAGAAGAACCCTACAAATATTTAAGGCATAATACCAATTTTATACAAATTTTTTTATAAACTGAAGAAAATACTTGTCAACTCAACCTTTTAAGTCTAGTATTACCCTAATACCAAAACCAGGTAGACTTGATAAGAAAGAAAAATATAGACCAACATCCCTCAAGGAAACGGATGCAAAATTTTAGTATATTGAATCCAACAACTCACAAAAAGGATAATTAATACATCAGAAACAAGTAAGGTTTATCCCAGGGATTCCAGGTTGGTTTAACATTGGGGAAAAAAAAATCAGTGTGATTAAAACATACCAAACAACAACAATAAAAATCATACCATCATTTCACTAGATGCTGAAACAGCATTTGACAAAAATCTGACATATACTCAGATCAAATTCAGGGTTTTGAACATGCTAAGACTTGCACACTCCTAACCCTCACAAATATGTATTTTCTCTCTCTTTTGTACAAGGGATTGAACTCAGAGACACTTTACGACTGAGCTATATCCTCAGCCATTTTTATTTCTTTAATTTTGAGACAGGGTCTTACTAAATTGCTGAGGCTGGCCTTGAACTTGCAATCCTCCTGCCTCAGCCTCCTGAGTCCTGGGATTACAGGCTGCGCCACCATGCCTAGCACAAATATATTTTTTAAAGTCATTGCTCCACTCCTGTCTTCACTATTTTTGCCAGGGTCTATTTCTGACATACACTATAGCATGGCTATTTAGAATATGGACTCTGGAACTAGACCACTTGGGTTCAAATCCCCACTCTATCCATTACTAGGTATGTGACCTTGATCAGCTTTAACTTCTCAAGACCACACTTCATTTTCCCTATCAAATGGAGGATAATAAATGGTCTTTCCTTACAGGGTATTGGAAAGATTAAATGAGTTCACATCTACATGCAAAGCACTTAGAAGAGTGCCTGGAATATATTGAGAATTATGTAAGTGTTAGCTATTATTTTCATCAGCTCTGGAAAAAATCTCTTAATCTCTGGTATTTCTCGGATGATCACTTGGTCCACATTGGGAAGCATTTCACAAAGTTAAACTGAATCTCTTTGAGAGAGCAGTATAGGGTGGTAAGGTCATGGAAGAGTGCAGCATTTGAATCCTGGCTAGGTGAACTTGGACACATTTAGTTTCTCCTGACCTCTTTCTTATCTTTAAAATCATAAGATTATGGGACTCGAGCAGTAGCTCAGCAGTTACAGCACTTGCCCAGCATGCCCGAGTATGCAACTTCAAACCCCAGCACCACGTACACAATGAAGTCTCGGAGCAGTGAAGGCCACATGAAAAATTAAATAAAAATTGATTCTCTCTATGTCCCTCTCTCTTAAAAAAAAAAAAAAAAAAAAACATAAGACTGTTGTGAGGACTAAGAGATATGCCTTTTCTCCTACCAAAGGCCAGACTTACTTTATTAGAATGCTTCTCAATCAGACTGGCCCCAGACCCAGTTTCTTCAGAGACCAAGGGCAAATGCTGGTCTCAGGGGCGGTCAATACTGAAGTCAATCTTTTCCATTCTGGTGTGCTGTCTTCCCAGAAGATAGAATTATTTCTCAGGACCAGGAGGGTTGCTTTGGGGGACCCATGAAAACTCCCAAGGTTCTGATGGAAAGGGCCTGGGCTCTCTCTAAAGAGCTTATGACTAAACTTTTCTTTTTCTATTAACTGTTAGTGTTTCCAAAGGTTAACCCTGGAATTTCTAATCTTTCTTTAGAAGGTAATTATTATCTATAAGGGTAATGGCTATAAAAATCTCTATTTTCCATCGTAATATTTAATAAGAACTTTAATTCTTATTAAAATATAAATGTTAACACTTTAATATACTCTATAAATCTAAAGTGCATCTGTCTCCTGGTATACTATAATGGCTCCATATGAATTTTTCCCCTAACGCTGCTCATTATTCATATTACTGACTTTATCTCTGGCTTTTCATTTCATCCCTGATCCAAATGTATATTTTTAGGTTGGTTCCCCAAATCCAGAGTACTGACCATGGTTCCCTTCTCTGCTATCAACAGCCATAACTACTCTGCACTTGTCCAATTTATTTACTCTGCAGTCGTCTTTATTAAATCTCTTCTTTGTTCCCACTTAATGGTCTAGCCATGCCAGTGACTCCATGATAAATATGTTTCTCCTCTTTTGGCAGCTCTACTCCAAACCTTATCATTTCATAGTATGACAGCAACAACCCCCATGTTGGCTTCCCCTCCTCAGACCTAGTCCACTCTCAGCAAAATAAGCTTCTTACTCAGATGTCATTTTGAAATAGCAATCAATTTTAACTCTACACCAAATGGTTTAAAACTTAAAGACACTAGGCTACTTACCCCTATCTAATAGCACTTACTTTCCAACGCTTTGGAGTCAGGCTCATTAACATAGCCAGCTACATTTTCTCTCACCACTTGCATAATCCCATCTTAGGAACTGACTTAAGAGCCCACATGCTCCTTTCTTTAGCATTACTATTTTATTAGTAGTAGTAGAGCTTGATAGCTATACGCAGTAGTTGGGTTTGTCTCGACAAACTCATACATACATGGAAACCAGTTTCATTTCATGATTCCCCTTTTCCACATGCTCTCAACCATTGCATTACAGCCTCTTGGGTCAACTACCTCAGTTAGGACACTAGCTCCATTGTCAATTGTGAATGTCTTTATGCCTCAAGCTTTCTTGTTAAAAGCAAGGATGTCATTATCATTAACAGTACCAACTAGCCTTTTAGGGGTATTGAAAAGATTAGTCAAGTCTATGTAAAATACTAAAGATAATGTCAGGCACATAGTAAGTGCTTAAAAGTGTTAGCTACTACTGCCCTCCTACTAACACTGTATGCTTCCTAACAAGAGGCCCACAGTCTGGTGTAAAGCAAATGATCCTTAAATTGAATCAAGGAACAAATATCCATTCTTGCTCCTAAAATCACTGAAACACTAGAGAAAGCCACAAGTTTTAATCTGGAAATTGGACCTACCTTTAAATCTGAGTTGGTTGCAAACTTCTGTCCAATTAAAGCTGCATTTCCTCCTACATAATGCTGGAAGACAGTTCAAGGTGATTAGATAATATTTTAGCACAACTATGTTACCCAAGCTTAATTTTTATTGTTACTATTTTTTTTTTTTTCTGGTACTAGGGACTAAACCCAGAGGCACTTAACCACTGAGCCAAACCCCAGCCCATTTTATTTTTTACTTTTGAGACAGGGTCTTGCTAAGATGCATAGGGCCTCACAAAGTTTCTGAGGCTGGCTTTGAACTTGTGATCTTCCTGCCTCAGCCTCCCAAGTTGCTGAGATTACAAGCATGCACCACAATGCCTGGCTCAAGCTTAATAATATTTTCTTTTTTAGAGAATTAATTTTTATTTGGTTTTTCATGTGGCGTTTGTTGCTCTGACACTTTGTTGTGTATGTGATACTGGGGTTTGAGCCTGGGTCCTCGTGCATGCCAGGCAAGCACCACTGAGCCACTGCTCCAGCCCCAAGCTTAATAATTTTTAATGTTAAGAATTATAGTCCATTTTTTCCCCAAAATATTCTGATGAAAATATTTTGACTTTACAACAGAGACACAGATAAGTTAATAAAATATAGAAACAGACAATAAATAATAAGGTGAAGAAAATA